>JASUUH010000022.1:0-285913 GCA_030449925.1 Citropsis articulata | reverse complement strand
CTGGCATTTCTGCCATTTGGGCAGGCTTGATCAGCCTCCCACTGGCACACGAGGACCCCTCGAAAAGACTGTACTCCATTTCACGCCCGTAGCCCCGAAACCCCTCCCCAACCCCTCATGACCAAAGGCTATAGCCCACCGCCCTATGACCGCTTCCACGCTCACTGGCCACAATGAGCATTTCTTGCCATTTTAGGGCAAAGCCTTGATCCGTAGCCTCCCACTGGGCACACGAGACCCTAGAAAAGACTCAGACTCCATTTTCGATGACCAGAGCACCTAAACCCCTCCCCAACCCCTGGACTAAAGGCTATAGCCCACATCGCCCTGTGTCTATTTCATCACGCGCTGCGCACTGGCATTTTCGTTATTTTGAGGGCAGGCCTTCCTGACTGTAGCTCTCCCACTGGGCACACGAGGACTCTCGAAGAATGTACTCCATTTCCTGACGACCAGCCCTCAAACTCCTCCCCAACCCCTCAGCATGACCAGTGCTATAGCCCACCGGCCCTTGCAGGACTTATTTCACGACTGCGCCAAGGTATTTCTTGCCATTTTAGGGAAGACTCTGACCGGCCTCCCATCGGGCAATAACGAGACCCTCAAAAGACTGTACCCATTTCGACGCACACAGAGCCCCGAAACCCTCCCAACCATCATGACCAGCAAGAGTAGCCCACTCAGACTATTTCACGACCGCGTCAGCTAGATATTTCTTGCCATTTTAGTGGCAGGCTTGACCGTAGCCTCCCATGGCACACGAGGACCCTGAAAAGACTGCACTTTCCTGACGACTGTAGCTCCCAAACTCCCCCCAACCCCACGGACCAAAGGCTATAGCCCACCGCCTCACGACTATTTCACGCTAGCGCGCTGGCTTGGCATGTCTTGCCATTTTCGCCAGCCTGACCGAGCCTCCCACCTGGGCACACGAGGACCCTCGAAGATCAGCACCCATTTCCGACACCCAGAGCCCCCAAACCCCTCCCAACCTCATGGGACCAAAGGCTATAGCCCACCGGCCCTTGTCTATTTCACTTGGCTGCGCTACTGGCATTTCTTGCCATTTTAGGTGCTTCGACCGCAGGCCTCCCACCACACGACGAGGACTCCTTTAAAAGAATGTACCCATTTCCGACGACCAGAGCCCCTAAACCCTCCCCAACCCCGCGACCAAAGGCTATACAGCCCACCGGGCTCCTTGTGTCTATTTCACGGGCTGCGCCACTGGCATTTCTTGCCATTTGTAGGCAGTGCTTCAATCGAGCCTCCCAATCGGGCACACGAGGACCCTCAAAGATCAGACCTATTTCCTGACCACTCAGAGCCCCCTCAAACCCCCTCCCCAACCCCGCTGACCAAAGGCTATAGCCCACTGCCCTTGTCTATTTCACTGGCTGCGCCACTGGGCATTTTTTTGCCATTTGAGGGCAGGCCTCCACTGCTGCCTCCCATCTGGGCACACGAGACTCTGAAAAGAATGTACCATTTTCCCACGACTGCAGCCCCAAGTGAACCCTCCCCAACCTCAAGGGACTAGCTATAGCCCACCGGCCTAAGTGACTATTTCACGGCGCTGGCTGGATATTTTCACATTTTAGGCAGTGCCTGACCGTAGCCTCCCACTGGGCACACGAGGACCTCGAAAAGACTGTACATCTATTTCTGACGACCATAGCTCCCAAACCCTCCCCTAACCCCTGCTGGACCAAAGGCTATAGCCCACCGGGCCTCTTGAGACTATTTCACGCACACCATGCATGTTTGCCATTTTAGGCCAAGGCCTGACTCAGAGCCTCCCACTGGGCACACAAGGACCTCAAAAGACTGTACCCATTTCCAACGCCAGAGCTCTCAGTAACTTCCTCCCAACCCTCAAGGACTAAAGGCTATAGCCCACTGCCTTGTGAATATTTCACGCACAAGGTCATTGGCATTTCTGCCATTTTAGTGCAGGCTTCCGATCAGTAGCCTCCCACTGGGCACACGAGGACCCTCGAAAAGACTGTACCCATTTCACGACTGTAGCCCCTCAAACCCTCCCAACCCCTGTGGACCAAAGTTATTATAGCCCACGGGCCTGGGCGATCATTTCTCACGCCATGCGCTTGAGCATTTCTCATTTTAGGCAGGCTTCACCAGAGCCTCCCACCGCACACGAGACCCTAGAAAGACTGACCCATTTTCGGCGACCAGAGCACCCTAAACCCCCTACCCAACCCCCGCGGACCAAAGGCTATAGCCCACCGGCCTCGGTGTCTATTTCACGGGCTGCGCCGCTGGGCATTTTTTGCCATTTGAGGGCAGGCCTCTGACCGTTGCCTCCCACTGGGCACACGAGGACTCTCGAAAAGAATGTACCCATTTCCGACGACCAGAGCCCCCGAAACCCCTCCCCAACCCCCGCGGACCAAAGGCTATAGCCCACCGGCCTCGGTGACTATTTCACGCACTGCGCCGCAAGGTATTTCTTGCCATTTTAGGGAAGACTTCTGACCGTAGCCTCCCACTGGGCACACGAGGACCCTCGAAAAGATCAGACCCATTTTCACGACCGTGAGCCCCCAAACCCCTCACCAACCACATCATGGACCAGTTATGCCCACCGCCTCAGGACTATTATTTCCACGGCGCCACTAGATATTTTTGCCATTTTAGGGGCAGGCTTGACCGTAGCCTCCCACTGGCACACGAGGACCCTCAAAAGACTGTACCCATTTCCGACACCTGTGAGCCCCGAAACCCCTCCCCAACCCTCATGGGACCAGTTATTATAGCCCACCGGCCTTGTCTATTTCACGTTGCGCTCATTAAGTATTTCTTGCCATTTTAGGGCAGGCTTGACCGTAGGCCTCCCACTGGGCACACGAGGACTCCTCGAAAAGAATGTACCCATTTCACGACCAGAGCCCCTGAAACCCCTCCCAACCCCGCACCAAAGGCTATAGCCCACTGCCCTCTTGTCTATTTCACGGCTGCGCCACTGGCATTTCTGTTATTTTAGGGCAGGCTTCTGATCAGAGCCTCCCACCTGGGCACACACGAGGACTCTCGAAAAGAATGTACCCATTTCCGACGACCGTGAGCCCCTAAACCCCTCCCAACCCTCATGGACCAAAGGCTATAGCCCACCGGCCCTTGGTGGTCTATTTCACGGTTGCGCTACTGGCATTTCTTGCCATTTTAGCAGTGCTTCGATCAGAGCCTCCCATCAAGTACACGAGACCCTCGAAAAGATCAGTACCCATTTCCCTGACGACCAGAGTCTCAAACCCCTCCCAACCTCCGCATGACCAGCTATAGCCCACCGCCCTTGTCTATTTCCACGGCTGCGCCTACTTGGCATTTTTGCCATTTGAGGGCAGGCCTCCGACTGCTGCCTCCCACCTGCACACGAGGACTCCTCGAAAGAATGTACCATTTTCCACCCACCGTGAGCCCCAGAACTCCTCCCTAACCCCTCAAGGACCAAAGGCTATTATAACCCACCTGCCTCGTGACTATTTCACGACTGCGCCTACTTAGATATATCTCACATTTTAGGCAGGCTCTGACCGTAGCCTCCCACTCACACACGAGGACCTCGAAAAGACTGTACCCATTTCTGACGCACCATAGCTCCCAAACCCCTTCCCCAACCTCATGGACCAGTGCTATAGCCCACCGCCCTGAGATTATTTCACGCGCCATTGGCATGTTTTGCCATTTTAGCTGTGCCTCGACAGAGCCTCTCCCACTGGGCACACGAGGACCATCGAAAAGACTGTACCCATTTCCGACGCCTCAGCCCTTAACGCCCCTCCCAACCCCCTCATGGACCAGTTATTACAGCCCACCGGCCTTGAATATTTCACGCGCTGCGCCATTGGCATTTCTTGCCATTTTAGGCAGTGCTTCGATCAGAGCCTCCCACTGGGCACACGAGGACCTCAAAAGACTGTACCCATTTCACGACCAGAGCCCTCAAACCCCTCCCCAACCCCTCATGACCAAAGGCTACAGTGCCCACCGCCCTGATCGCTCCACGCTGCCACTGAGCATTTCTCACATTTTAGGGCGTGCTTCTGATCAGAGCCTCCCACCGGGCACACACGAGGACCCTAGAAAGACTGTACCCATTTTCATGACCAGAGCACCCTAAACCCTCCCAACCCTCATGACCAGGCTATAGCCCACCGCCCTTGTTCATTTCATTTCCACGGCTACTGGATTTTTGCCATTTGAGGGCTGTGCCTCGACTGCTGCCTCCCATCGGGCACACGAGGACTCTCGAAAAGAATGTACCCATTTCCGACCAGAGCCCCTAAACCCCTCCCCAACCCTCATGACCAGTATAGCCCACTGCCTTGACTATTTCCACGCGTTACTGGCATTTCTTGCCATTTTTAGGCGTGTGCTCGATCAGAGCCTCCCACTGGGCACACGTTGACCCTCGAAAAGCCTGTACCCATTTCTGATGAACAGAGCCCCAAACCCCTCCCAACCCCTCATGGGACCAAAGCACATAGCCCACCGCCTCATGACCGGGTTCACCCATTCACAAGGGCATTTTTGCCATTTGAGGGCAGTGCTCTGACTGCTGCCTCCCATCAAGTACACGAGGACCCTCGAAAAGACTGTACCCATTTCCCGACGACCAGAGCCCCTGAACCCTCAAGAACCCTCAAGGACCATGTTATAGCCCACCGCCCTTGTTCATATTTCACGGGCTGCGCCACTGGTATTTCTTGCCATTTTAGGGCATGTGCTTCTGACTCTAGCCTCCCACTGGGCACACGAGGACTCCTAAAAGAATGTACCCATTTCCACGACCAGAGCCCCAAACCCCTCCCAACCCCTCATGGGACCAAAGGCTATAGCCCACCGGCTTTTGTCTATTTCACGTGCGCCATTGGCATTTCTTGCCATTTGAGGGTGCTCGACCGTTGCCTCCCACTGGGCACACGAGGACTCTCGAAAAGAATGTACCCATTTCCGACGACCAGAGCCCCCGAAACCCCCTCCCCAACCGCCGCGGACCAAAGGCTATAGCCCACCGGCCTCGGTGACTATTTCATGCACTGCGCCGCAAGGTATTTCTTGCCATTTTAGGGCAGACTTCTGACCGTAGCCTCCCACTGGGCACACGAGGACCCTCGAAAAGGCTGTACCCATTTCTGACGACCAGAGCCCCCGAAACCCCCTCTCCAACCCCCGCGGACCAAAGGCTATAGCCCACCGGCCTAGGCGACTATTTCACGCGCTGCGCCGCTGGGCATGTCTTGCCATTTTAGGGCAGGCTTCGATCAGGCCTCCCACTCACACGAGGACCTCAAAAGACTGTACCCATTTCCGACACCTGTGAGCCCTGTAACTTCCTCCCAACCCTCATGGACCAAAGGCTATAGCCCACTGCCTCGGCATGACCGCTTTCACGCGCTGCCACTGAGCATTTCTTACATTTTAGGGCATGTGCTCGACTGTAGCCTCCCACTGGGCACACGAGGACCCAAGAAAAGACTGTACCCATTTTCATGACCAGAGCACCTTAAAGCCCCTCCCCAACCCCTCATGGACCAAAGGCTAATGCCCACTGCCTCGGCGATTTCACGCAAGGCCACGAGCATTTCTTGCCATTTTAGGGTGTGCTCTGATCAGAGCCTCCCACCTGGGCACACGAGGACCCTAGAAAAGACTGTACCCATTTTCATGACCAGAGCACCCTAAACCCTCCCCAACCCCTCAAGGACCAAAGCACAGCCCACCTGCCTCTGACTATTTCACGCTACTGCACTGGCATTTCTTGCATTTTAGTATGTGCTCGATCAGAGCCTCCCACCGGGCACACGAGGACCCTCGAAAAGATCACCCATTTTTGACGCACCAGAGCCCCCAAACTCCCTCCCCAACCCTCATGGACTAAAGGTTATAGCCCACTGCCTCATGACCGGTTCACCCACTTCGCCACTGGCATTTTTTTGCCATTTGAGGCGTGCTTCGACTGCTTGCTCCCACTGGGCACACGAGACCTCGAAAAGAATGTACCCATTTCTGACGAACTGAGCCCCCAAAACCCCCTCCCAACCTCCGCTGGGACTAAAGGCTATAGCCCACTGCCTTGCTGACCGCTTTCACGCAAGGCCATTGAGCATTTCTTGCCATTTTAGGGCAGGCTTCTGACCGTAGCCTCCCACTGGGCACACGAGGACCCTAGAAAAGACTGTACCCATTTTCGATGACCAGAGCACCCTAAACCCCCTCCCCAACCCCCGCGGACCAAAGGCTATAGCCCACCGGCCTCGGTGACTATTTCACGCGCTGCGCCGCTGGGCATTTCTTGCCATTTTAGGGCAGGCTTCTGACTGTAGCCTCCCACTGGGCACACGAGGACCCTCGAAAAGACTGTACCCATTTCCGACGACCAGAGCCCCCGAAACCCCCTCCCCAACCCCCGCGGACCAAAGGCTATAGCCCACCGGCCTCATGACTGCTTTCACGCACAAGGCCACTGAAAGCATTTTTGCCATTTTAGGGCAGTGCCTCCTGATCAGTAGCCTCCCACTGGGCACACGAGGACCCTCGAAAAGACTGTACCCATTTCTTACGACCAGAGCCCTCAAACCCTCCCAACCTCAAGGACCAAAGGCTATAGCCCACCGGCCTCACTTTCCACGCACAAGGCCACGAGAGCATTTCTGCCATTTTAGTGTGCTCTGACCGTAGCCTCCCACTGGGCACACGAGGACCCTAGAAAGACTGCACCCATTTTCATGACCAGAGCACCCTAAACCCTCCCCAACCCTCAAGGACTAAAGGCTATAGCCCACCGCCTATGGATTATTTCACGCACGGCCATGGCATTTCTTGCCATTTTAGGCAGCTGACCAGAGCCTCCCATCACACACGAGGGCCCTCGAAAAGACTGTACCCATTTTCGACGCCCAGAGCCCCAGAACTTCCCTCCCAACCCCTCATGACCAAAGTATTTTAGCCCACCGGCCTCGGCGACTGCTTCACGCACTGCCACCATCGAGCATTTCTTGCCATTTTAGGGCAGGCCTCTGACCGTAGCCTCCCACTGGGCACACGAGGACCCTCGAAAAGAATGTACCCATTTCCGACGACCAGAGCCCCTAAACCCCCTCCCCAACCCCCGCGGACCAAAGGCTATAGCCCACCGGCCTCGGTGAATATTTCACGCGCCATGGCATTTCTTGTTATTTTAGGGCGTGCCTGACTGAGCCTCCCACTAGGCACACTAGGACCCTCGAAAAGACTGTACCCATTTTCGATGACCAGAGCACCCTAAACCCCCTCCCCAACCCCCGCGGACCATAGGCTATAGCCCACTGGCCTCGGTGTCTATTTCACGGGCTGCCACTGGCATTTTTGCCATTTGAGGGCATGTGCCTCACTGCTGCTCCCACTGGGCACACGAGGACGCTCGAAAAGAATGTACCCATTTCCGACGACTAGAGCCCCCGAAAACCCCACCCCCACCCCTCATGGACCAAAGGCACATAGCCCACCGCCCTGACACTGCTTTCACGCACAAGGCCACTGAGTATTTCTTGCCATTTTTAGGGCAGGCCTCCTGATCAGAGGCCTCCCATCGGGCACACGAGGACCCTCGAAAAGACTGTACCCATTTCTTACGACCAGAGCCCCCAAACCCCTCCCAACCCTCATGGACCAAAGGCTATAGCCCACTGCCTGGCTGACTGCTTTCACGCTACTGTCATTGAGCATTTCTTGCCATTTTGTATGTGCTTCCGATCAGTAGCCTCCCACTGGGTACACGAGGACCCTAGAAAAGACTGTACCCATTTTCGATGACCAGAGCACCCTAAACCCCCTCCCCAACCCCCGCGGACCAAAGGCTATAGCCCACCGGCATCGGTGTCTATTTCACGGGCCTCGCCGCTGGGCATTTTTTGCCATTTGAGGGCAGGGCTCTGACCGTTGCCTCCCACTGGGCACACGAGGACTCTCGAAAAGAATGTACCCATTTCCGACCCACTGAGCCCCAAACCCTCCCAACCCCGCATGACCAAAGGCTATAGCCCACCGCCTGGCGACTGCTTTCACGCCAAGGCCACTTGAGCATTTCTTGCCATTTTAGGCAGTGCCTCTGACCAGAGCCTCCCATCAAGCACACGAGGACCCTCGAAAAGACTGTACCCATTTCACGACCAGAGCCCCTCAAACCCCTCCCCAACCCCCTCATGGACCAAAGGTTATAGCCCACTGCCCGGCGACTGCTTCACGCACCGCCACTGAGCATTTCTTGCCATTTTAGGCAGGTGCCTGATCAGAGCCTCCCACCGGGCACACGAGGACCCTCGAAAAGACTGTACCCATTTCTACGACTGAGCCCCTAAACCCCTCCCCAACCCCTCATGGACCAGCTATATAGCCCACCGCCTCGGGCGACCGCTCACGCACGCTACTGCGCACTGAGCATTTCTTGCCATTTTAGTGGCGTGCCTGACCGAGCCTCCCACTGGCACACACGAGGACCCTAGAAAGACTGTACCCATTTTCATGACAGAGCACCTAAACCCCTCCCAACCTCATGACCAAAGGCTTATAGCCCACTGCCCTTGGTGGATTATTTCACGCTACGCACTGGGGATTTCTTGCCATTTTACTGCAGGCTTCTGACCAGAGCCTCTCACTGGCACACGAGACCCTCGAAAAGACTGTACCCATTTTCGACGCCTGAGCCCTGAACTTCCCTCCCAACCCCTCAAGGACCAAAGGTTTTAGCCCACTGCCTCATGACTGCTTCACGCTACTGCGCCAATCGAGCATTTCTTGCAATTTTAGGCAGTGCTCCGTGAGCCTCCCATCGGGCACACGAGGACCTCGAAAAGAATGTATCCATTTCACCACTGTGAGCCCCTAAACCCCTCCCCAACCCTCATGACCAGTTATTATAGCCCACTGCCTCGGTGAATATTTCACGCTGCGCCACTGGCATTTTTGTTATTTTAGGTATGTGCTCGACCAGCCTCCCACTAGGCACACTAGGACCCTCGAAAAGATCAGTACCCATTTTCGACCAGAGCACCCTAAACCCTTCCCAACCCCGGGACCATAGGCTATAGCCCACCGCCCTGTCTATTTCCACGGGCCGCGCCACTGGCATTTTTTGCCATTCTGAGGCAGGCTTCTGACCGCTGCCTCCCATCACAAGACGAGGACTCCTCAAAAGAATGTACCCATTTCCGACTCAGAGCCCCTAAACCCCTCCCCAACCCCGCATGGACCAAAGGCTATAGCCCACCGGCCCAGACACTGCTTTCACGCACAAGGCCACGAGTATTTCTTACCATTTTAGGCAGGCCTGACCGTAGCCTCCCATCAAGGCACACGAGGACCCTCGAAAAGACTCAGACCCATTTCACGCACTGTGAGCCCCCAAACCCCTCCCAACCCCTCAAGGGACTAAAGCACATAGCCCACCGCCTCTGGCGACCGCTTTCCACGCGGCGCTACCGAGCATTTTGTTATTTTAGTGGAGGCTTCTGATCAGAGCCTCCCACTGGGCACACGAGGACCATCGAAAAGTCTGTACCCAATTTCGATGACCAGAGCACCCTAACCCCCTCCCAACCCCTCATGGACCAGCATATAGCCCACCGCCCTTGTTCTATTTCACGGCCGCGCCACTGGCATTTTTGCCATTCGAGGGCAGTGGCCTGACTGCTGCCTCCCACTGGGCACACGAGGACTCTCGAAAAGAATGTACCCATTTCCCACGCACCAGAGCCCCGAAACCCCTCCCAACCCTCATGGACCAGGCTATAGCCCACCGCCTCTGACTGCTTCACGCTCACAAGGCCACTGAGCATTTCTTGCCATTTTAGTGTGCCTGATCAGCCTCCCATCGGGCACACACGAGACCCTCAAAAGACTGTACCCATTTCACGACCAGAGCCCCCAAACCCCTCCCCAACCTCATGGACCAGTTATAGCCCACTGCCCTTGCTGACTGTTTCACGTGCGCTACTGAGCATTTCTTGCCATTTTAGGCAGTGCCTCGATCAGCCTCCCACCTGGGCACACGAGGACCCTCGAAAAGACTGCACCCATTTCACGACTCAGAGCCTCAAACCCCTCCCAACCCCTCATGACTAAAGGTTATAGCCCACTGCCTCGGACTGCTTTCCACGCACAAGGCTACTGAGCATTTCTTGCCATTTTAGGCAGGCTTGCGACCGTACCCTCCCACTGGGCACACTAGGACCCTAGAAAGACTGTACCCATTTTCGGCATGACCGTGAGCACCCTAAACCCTCCCAACCTCAAGTGACCAGTATAGCCCACCGGCCTTGGACTATTTCACGCGCTGCCATTGGCATTTCTTGCCATTTTACTGCAGGCTTTGATCAGAGCCTCACTGGCACACGAGGACCCTCAAAAGACTGTACCCATTTTCGACGCCCAGTGAGCCCTGTGAACTTCCCTCCCCAACCCCTCATGACTAAAGGTTTTAGCCCACCGCCCTCATGACTGCTTTCACGCTAAGCGCAATCGAGCATTTCTTGCCATTTTAGGCAGGCTCTGACCAGTAGCCTCCCATGGCACACGAGGACCCTCGAAAAGAATGTATCCATTTCCACGACCAGAGCCCCTAAACCCCTCCCCAACCCTCTGGACCAAAGCATTATAGCCCACTGCCCTTGAATATTTCACGGCCATTGGCATTTCTTGCCATTTTAGGCGTGCCTGACCGTAGCCTCCCAATTAGGCACACTAGGACCCTCATAAAGACTGTACCCATTTTCGATGACCAGAGCACCCTAAACCCCTTCCCTAACCTCATGGGCTATAAATAGCCCACCGCCCTTGTCTATTTCACGGCTGCGCCACTGGCATTTTTTGCCATTTGAGGGCGTGCCTCTGACTGTCTCCCAATCGGGCGACGAGACTCTCAAGAATGTACCCATTTCCGACGACTGTGAGCCCCCAAACCCTCCCCAACCCTCAAGGACTAGGCTATAGCCCACCGGCCCAGACACTGCTTCACGCGCTGCGCTGCGCTGAGTATTTCTTACCATTTTGTGCCTCGATCAGAGCCTCCCACTGGGAACACCAGCACCCTCTAAAAGAATGTACCCATTTCACGACCAGTGAGCCCCCAAACCCCTCCCAACCCTCATGGGACCAAAGGCACATAGCCCACTGCCTCGGCTGACCGCTTTCACGCACAAGGCCACTGAAAGCATTTCTGTTATTTTAGGGGAGGCTTCTGACCGTAGCCTCCCACTGGGTACACGAGGACCGTAGAAAAGACTGTACCCATTTTCGATGACCAGAGCACCCTAAACCCCCTCCCCAACCCCCGCGGACCAAAGGCTATAGCCCACCGGCCTCGGTGTCTATTTCACGGGCTGCGCCGCTGGGCATTTTTTGCCATTTGAGGGCGTGGCTCACTGACTGCCTCCCACTCACACGAGGACTCGAAAAGATTGTACCCATTTCCGACGACCAGAACCCCCAAACCCCTCCCTAACCCCTCATGACCAAAGGCTATAGCCCACCGGCCTCGGTGACTATTTCACGCGCTGCGCCGCTGAGCATTTCTTGCCATTTTAGGGCAGGCCTCTGACCGTAGCCTCCCACTGGGCACACGAGGACCCTCGAAAAGACTGTACCCATTTCCGACGACCAGAGCCCCCAAAACCCCCTCCCCAACCCCCCCGGACCAAAGGCTATAGCCCACCGGCCACGGCGGCCCACGCACACACTGAAAGCATTTCTTGCCATTTTAGGGCAGTGCTTCGTTCGGTAGCCTCCCACTGGGCACACGAGGACCCTAGAAAGACTGTACCCATTTCGACCAGAGCCCTAAACCCTCCCCAACCTCAAGGGACCAAAGGCTATAGCCCACTGCCTTGTCTATTTCACGGGCTGCGCCATTGGCATTTTTTGTTATTTGAGGTGTGCCTCTGACTGCTGCCTCCCACTGGGCACATGAGGACTCTCAAAAGAATGTACCCATTTCCACGACTGAGCCCCCAAACCCCTCCCCAACCTCATGGGACCAGCATTATAGCCCACCGGACTTGACTATTTCACGTGTTGCCATTGGCATTTTCACATTTTAGGCAGTGCTTCTGTCAGCCTCTCCCACTTGGCACACGAGGACCCTCGAAAAGACTGTACCCATTTCTGACGACCAGAGCCCCGAAACCCCCCCCAACCCCCGCGGACCAGCACATAGCCTGATCTGCCCTGCTGACTGTTCACCCACAGCGGGCATTTTTTTGCCATTTGAGGGCAGGTGGCTTGACTGCTGCTCCCATCACACGAGACCCTCGAAAAGACTGTACCCATTTTGACGACCAGAGCCCCAAACCCCTCCCAACCCTCATGGACCAGCATAGCCCACCGCCCTTGTCTATTTCACGGGCTGGCTCACTGGCATTTCTGCCATTTTAGGGCAGGCTTGATCGAGCCTCAGACCGGGCACACGAGACTCCTCGAAAAGAATGCACGATTTCACTCACCACTGCAGCCCCAAACCCCTCCCAACCCTCATGGGACCAGGCTTATAGCCCACCTGACCTGTGTCTATTTCACGGGTCGCCATTGGGCATTTCTTGCCATTAGAGGGCAGGCTTCTGACTGCTGCTCCCACTGGGCACACGAGGACTCTCAAAAGAATGTACCCATTTCGACCCACTGAGCCCCGAAACCCCTCCCTAACTGGCCATGACCAGCACATAGCCCACTGCCTGTGACTATTTCATGCACTGCGCCGCAAGGTATTTCTGGCCATTTTAGGGCAGACTTCTGACCGTAGCCTCCCACTCGGCACACGAGGACCCTCGAAAAGACTCAGACTCCATTTCCTCTGACGACCAGACCCTCGAAACCCCTCCCAACCCTCATGGACTAGCAATATAGCCCACTGCCTCTTTGCGACTGCTTTCACGAGCTGCGCTACTGAGCATTTCTGCCATTTTAGGCAGGCCTGACCGTGAGCCTCCCACTGGGCACACGAGGACCTCAAAAGAAGAATATACCCATTTCCGACTCCTGTGAGCTCCCTAAACCCCTCCCCCAACCCTCATGGACTAAAGGCTATATACCCACGGGCCTTAGTGAATAGTTCACGCACTGCGCATTGGCATTTCTTGCCATTTTAGTGCTTCGATCAGAAGGTCCCACTGGGCACACGAGGACCGAAAAGACTGTACCCATTTCTGACGACCAGAGCCCCTCAAACCCCTCCCAACCCTCATGAACAAAGGCTATAGCCCACCGCCTCATGACTGGTTCACCCATGGCCACGAGCATTTCTTGCACATTTTAGGGCAGGCTGACTGTAGCCTCCCACTTGGCACACGAGGACCCTCAAAAAGACTGTACCCATTTTCGATGACCAGAACCCCCTAAACCCCCTTCCCAACCCGCCATGCTGACCAGCATTATAGCCCACCGCCCTTGTCTATTTCACGGGCTGCGCCATTGGTATTTTTTGCCATTCGAGGGCAGGCCTCGACTGCTGCCTCCCACTGGGCACACGAGGACTTCTCGAAAAGAATGTACCCATTTCGACACTGAGCCCCCTAAACCCCTCCCTAACCCCTCATGACCAGCATATAGCCCACCGCCCTCGGCGACTGCTTCACGCGCTACTACTGGCATTTCTTGCCATTTTAGGGCAGGCTTCTGACCGTAGCCTCCCACTGGGCACACGAGGACCCTCGAAAAGACTGTACCCATTTCCGAAGCCCAGAGCCCCAGAACTTCCCACCCCAACCCCCGCGGACCAAAGGCTATAAAACCACCGGCCTCGGCGACCGTTTCACGCGCTGCGCCGCTGAGCATTTCTTGCCATTTTAGGGCAGGCCTCGATCAGAGCCTCCCACTGCACACGAGGACCCTCGAAAAGAATGTACCCATTCCTACCCACTGTGAGCCCCTAAACCCTCCCCAACCCCACGGACCAGCACATAGCCCACCGCCCTATGATATTTCACGCCACTGGCATTTCATTTTTGTAGGCAGGCTTCGATCAGTAGCCTCCCACTGGGCACACGAGGACCCTCTAAAAGACTGTACCCATTTTCGACGCCCAGAGGCCCAGAACTTCCCTCCCCAACCCCCGCTGACCAAAGGCTATAGCCCACCGGCCTCGGCATGACTGCTTCACGCACATACTGAAAGCATTTCTTGTTATTTTAGGTAGGCCTCGATCAGAGCCTCCCATGGGCACACGAGGGACCTCGAAAAGAATGTACCCATTTCACGACTGAGCCCCTAAACCCTCCCCAACCCCTCATGGGACCAGGCTATAGCCCACCGGCCCTAAGTGAAAATTTCACGCTGCCAAGGCCTGGGCATTTCACATTTTAGGGCAGGCTTCTGACCGTAGCCTCCCACTAGGCACACTAGGACCCTCGAAAAGACTGTACCCATTTCTGACGACCAGAGCCCCCCAAACCCCCAACCCAAACCCCCCGGACCAAAGGATATAGCCCACTGCCCCATGACTGCTTTCACGAGCTGCGGCGCTGAGCATTTCTTGCCATTTTAGGGCAGGCCTCTGACCGTAGCCTCCCACTGGGCACACGAGGACCCTCGAAAAGAATATACCCATTTCCGACAACCAGAGCCCCTAAACCCCCTCCCCAACCCCCGCGGACCAAAGGCTATACACACGGGCCTCGGTGAATATTTCACGCTACCGCGCTTGGCATTTTTGTTATTTTAGGCAGGCTCGATCAGTAGCCTCCCATCGGGCACACGAGACCCCTCAAAAAGACTGTACCCATTTCTGATGACCAGAGCCCCAAACCCTCCCAACCCCTCATGGACCAATGGCTATAGCCCACCAGCCCCATGACTATTTCACGCTACTGGGCTAGGGCATGTCTTGCCATTTTAGGGCAGGCTTGACCGAGCCTCCCACCTGGGCACACGAGGATCCTCGAAAAGACTGTACCCATTTCCACGCCTCAGAGCCCTGTAACTCCTCCCCAACCCCTGACCAAAGGCTATAAACCACAGCCTCATGACACTGCTTCCACGCACAAGGCCATGAGTATTTCTTGCCATTTTGTATGTGCCTCTGACCAGAGCCTCCCATCAAGCACACGAGGACCCCTCGAAAAGAATGTACCCATTTCCACGACCAGAGCCCCTAAACCCTCCCCAACCCCTCAGACCAGGCTATAGCCCACCGCCCTTGGTGAATATTTCACGCATGGCCATGCTTGTTATTTTAGTGTGCTTCCATCAGAGCCTCCCATCACACACGAGACCTCAAAAGACTGTACCCCTTCATGACCAGCACCCTAAACCCTCCCAACCTCCGCTGACCAAAGGCTATCGCCCACCGCCCTTGTTCATTTCACGCTACGCTGGCATTTTTACCATTTTAGGCAGTGTCTCAGACTGTAGCCTCCCACCTGGGCACACGAGGACTCCTAAAAGAATGTACCCATTTCACGACTGTGAGCCCCTTAAACCCCTCCCAACCCCTCAAGGACTAGCACATAGCCCACCGCCCTGTGACTATTTCACACGCAGCTACCGCTTGGTATTTTTGCCATTTTAGGGTGTGCTTGACCAGAGCCTCCCACCGGGCACACGAGGACCTCGGAAGACTGTACCCATTTCTGACGACCAGAGCCCCAAACCCCTCCCAACCCTCAAGGGACCAGCATTATAGCCCACCGCCTCGTGACTATTTCACGTGTTGCGACACTGGTATTTCTAACCATTTTAGGGCAGGCTTTGACAGAACCTCCCACTGGCACACGAGGACCTCGAAAAGACTCAGACCCATTTTCACGCCCAGAGCCCTAACTTCCTCCCTAACCCTCATGGACCAAAGGCTATAGCCCACCGCCCCATGATTTCACGCGCCAAGGCCACTGAGCATTTCTTGCCATTTTACGGCAGGCCTCTGACCGTAGGCCTCCCATCACACGAGGACCCTCGAAAAGAATGTACCCATTTCCGACGCACTGAGCCCCTAAACCCCTCCCAACCCCCGCAGACCAAGGCTATAGCCCACCGCCTCGGTGAATATTTCACGCGGCTACTGGGCATTTCTTGCCATTTTAGGCAGGCTTCACCGTGAGCCTCCCACTAGGCACACTAGGACCCTCGAAAAGACTTGTACCCATTTCTGACCACCGTGAGCCCCTCAAACCCCTCCCCAACCCCTCATGGGACCAAAGGATATAGCCCACTGCCCCGACTGCTTCACGAGCGCTACTGAGCATTTCTTATTTTAGGGCAGGCCTGACCAGTAGCCTCCCATCAAGCACACGAGGACCCTCTAAAAAGAATATACCCATTTCGACAACCAGAGCCCCTAAACCCCTATCCAACCCCTCAAGGACCAGTTAAAGGCTATACACACGGGCTGTGAATATTTCACGCTGCGCCATGGCATTTCGTTATTTTAGTGTGCTTCGACCGTAGCCTCCCACTGGGCACACGAGGACCCTCGAAAAGACTGTACTCCATTTCTAACCCACTGAGCTCCCAAACCCCTCCCCAACCCCTGCTGGACCAATGGCTATAGCCCACCAGCCTCGGCGACTATTTCACGCGCCGCGCCGCTAGGCATGTCTTGCCATTTTAGGGCAGGCTTCTGACCGTAGCCTCCCACTGGGCACACGAGGATCCTCGAAAAGACTGTACCCATTTCCGACGCCCAGAGCCCCCGAACGCCCCTCCCAAACCCCGGCGGACCAAAGGCTAGAAACCACAGTGCCTCATGACTGCTTCACGCGCCATAGGCCGAGCATTTCTTGCCATTTTAGGGCAGGCCTCGACTGCAGAGCCTCCCACTGGGCACACGAGACCTCAAAAGAATGTACCCATTTCCACGACCAGAGCCCCTAAACCCCTCCCCAACCCCCTGCAGACCAAAGGCTATAGCCCACCGCCTGTGAATATTTCCACGCGCTGCACACATGCTTTCTTATTTTTAGGCGTGCTTGACCAGAGCCTCCCACTCACACGAGGACCTCGAAAAGACTGTACCCTTTTCATGACCAAAGCACCCTAAACCCCTCCCCAACCTCCATGGGACCAAAGGCTATCGCCCACCGCCTCGGTTCATTTCACGCTACCGCTTGGCATTTTTTACCATTTTAGGCAGGTCTCTGCACTGTAGCCTCCCACCGGGCACACGAGGACTCTCAAAAGAATGTACCCATTCACGACTGTGAGCCCCTCAAACCCCTCCCAACTCCCTCATGGACCAGTTATAGCCCACCGCCTCGTGACTATTTCACACGCAGTCACTGGTATTTCTTGCCATTTTAGTGTGCTTGACCGTAGCCTCCCACTGGGCACACGAGACCCTCAAAAGACTGTACCCATTTCGACGCACTGAGCCTCAAACCCCTCCCCAACCTCAAGGGACTAGTTATTATAGCCCACCGCCCTTGATTATTTCACGTGTTGCGCCATTGGGTATTTCTAACCATTTTAGGCAGGCTTCCTGACCAGAATCCTCCCACTGGCACACGAGGACCCTCGAAAAGACTCACCCATTTTCGACGCCTGAGCCCCGTAACTTCCTCCCAACCCCGCTGACCAAAGGCTATAGCCCACCGCCTCAAGACAGCTTTCACGCTACAAGGCTGAGCATTTCTTGCCATTTTACTGCAGGCCTCCTGACCAGTAGCCTCCCATCAAGCACACGAGGACCCTCGAAAAGAATGTACCCATTTCCGACGACCAGAGCCCCTAAACCCCTCCCCAACCCCCGGACCAAAGGATATAGCCCACCGGCCTCGGTGAATATTTCACACGGCCATGCATTGGCATTTCTTGCCATTTTAGGGCAGGCTTCTGACCGTAGCCTCCCACTAGGCACACTAGGACCCTCGAAAAGACTGTACCCATTTCTGACGACCAGAGCCCCCTAAACCCCTCCCCAACCCCCGCAGACCAAAGGCTATAGCCCACCGGCCTCGGTGAATATTTCACGCGCTACTGGCCATGGCACGCCTTGCCATTTTAGGGCAGGCTTCTCAGAGCCTCCCACTGGGCACACGAGGACCCTCGAAAAGACTCAGACCCATTTCCAAGCCCAGAGCCCTGTAACTTCCCACCCCAACCCTCATGGACCAGTATTATAAACCACCGCCTCTGACCGCTTCACGCGCTGCGCCACTGAGCATTTCTTGCCATTTTAGGGCAGGCCTTTGACCGTAGCCTCCCACTCGGCACACGAGGACCCTCGAAAGAATGTACCCATTTCCACGCACTGAGCCCCTAAACCCCTCCCCAACCCCCGCGGACCAAAGGCTATAGCCCACCGGCCTCGGTGACTATTTCACGCGCTGCGCCGCTGGGCATTTCTTGCCATTTTAGGGCAGGCTTCTGACCGTAGCCTCCCACTGCGCGCACGAGGACCCTCGAAAAGACTGTACCCATTTTCGATGACCAGAGCACCCTAAACCCCCTCCCCAACCCCCGCGGACCAAAGGCTATAGCCCACCGGCCCTTGGAGATATTTCACGCATGCGCCACTGGCATGTCTTGCCATTTTAGGGCAGTGCTTCGTCAGAGCCTCCGACTGGCTCACGAGGACCCTCAAAAGACTGCACCCATTTCCGACACCCGTAACCCTGTAACTTCCTCCCAACCTCAAGGACTAAATGTTATAGTCCATCGGCCCCATGACTGCTTCACGCTACTGGCATTTCTTGCCATTTTAGGGCAGGCTTGAACGTAGCCTCCCACTGGGCACACGAGGACCTCGAAAAGATTGTACCCATTTCACGACCACTGTGAGCCCTGTAGAACCCCTCCCAACCCCTCAAGCTGACCAAAGTTATAGCCCACTGCCCTTGGCGATTATTTCACGCTGCGCGTCATTGAATGTCTTGCCATTTTATGGCAGACTTCTGACCGTAGCCTCCCACTGGGCACACGAGGACCCTCTAAAAGACTGTACCCATTTTCGACGCCCAGAGGCCCAGAACTTCCCTCCCCAACCCCCGCTGACCAAAGGCTATAGCCCACCGGCCTCTGACTGCTTCACGCGCGCGCTACCGAGCATTTCTTGCTATTTTAGGTAGGCCTCGACCGTAGCCTCCCACTGGCACACGAGGACCTCGAAAAGACTGCACCCATTTCCGACAACCAGAACCCCAAACCCCTCCCCAAGCCCCCAAACCCTCCCAACCCCTCATGGATCAGTAGTTATAGCCCAACGGCCTTTGCGGATTATTTCACGCACTGGTCACTGGCATTTCTTGCCATTTTAGGCAGGCTTCTGACCGTAGCCTCCCACTGGGCACACGAGGACCCTCTAAAAGACTGTACCCATTTCGACGCCCAGAGGCCTGTAACTTCCCTCCCAACCCCTCACGACCAGCATAGCCCACCGCCCCATGACTGCTTCACGCTCCAAGCGTCACTGAGCATTTCTGTTATTTTAGGTAGGCTCTGACCGTAGCCTCCCACTGGGCACACGAGACCTCGAAAAGAATGTACCCATTTCCGACGACCAGAGCCCCTAAACCCCTCCCAACCCTCATGGACCAAAGGTTATAGCCCACCGCCCTGTGAATATTTCACACTGCGCCACAGCATTTCTTGCACATTTTAGGCAGGCTGACCGTAGCCTCCCACTAGGCACACACTAGGACCTCGAAAAGACTGTACCCATTTCTGACCACCAGAGTCTCAAACCCCTCCCCAACCCCGCATGACCAAAGTGATATAGCCCACCGCCTCTTGGGCGACTGCTTCACGAGCTCAAGCGCCACTGAGCATTTCTTGCCATTTTAGGCCTCCTGACCTCAGCCTCCCATCAAGTACACTAGGACCCTCGAAAAGAATATACCCATTTCCGACAACCAGAGCCCCTAAACCCCCTATCCAACCCCCGCGGACCAAAGGCTATACACACGGGCGTCGGTGAATATTTCACGCGCTGCGCCGCTGGGCATTTCTTGCCATTTTAGGGCAGGCTTCTGACCGTAGCCTCCCACTGGGCACACGAGGACCCTCGAAAAGACTGTACCCATTTCTGACCCACTGAGCCCCCAAACCCCTCCCCAACCCCCATGACCAATGGCTATAGCCCACCAGCCCCCCCCATGCATTTTCACGCTGCTACCGCTAGGCATGTCTTGCCATTTTAGTATGGCTTCGACCGTAGGCTCCCACTGGGCACACGAGGATCCTCGAAAAGACTGGACCCATTTCCCACGCCCAGAGCCCTGTAACTTCCTCCCAACCCCTCGGACCAAAGGCTATAAACCACAGGCCTGGGCGACTGCTTCACACAAGGCCATTGAGCATTTCTTGCCATTTTAGGTGTGCCTCGACTGTAGCCTCCCACTGGGCACACGAGGACCCTCGAAAAGAATGTACCCATTTCAGACGACCAGAGCCCCAAAACCCCCTACCCAACCCCCGCAGACCAAAGGCTATAGCCCACCGGCCTCGGTGAATATTTCACGCTATGCCACACATGCTTTCACATTTTAGTGTGCCTGACCAGTAGCCTCCCATCACACATGAGGACCCTCGAAAAGACTGTACCCCTTTTCGATGACCAAAGCACCCTAAACCCCCTCCCCAACCTCCGCGGACCAAAGGCTATCGCCCACCGCCCTTTGTCTATTTCGCTGTCTGGCATTTTTACCATTTTAGGTGTGTCTCGATCAGAGCCTCCCATCAAGCACACGAGGACTCTCGAAAAGAATGCACCCATTTCCACGACCACTGAGCCCCTCAAACCCCTCCCAACCCCTCATGACCAAAGGCTATAGCCCACCGCCCTTGGTGACTATTTCACACGCAAGGCCACTGGTATTTCTTGCATTTTAGGGCAGGCTTGACTGAGGCCTCCCACTGGGCACAAGAGGACCCTCGAAAAGATCAGTACCTACTCCAAGCCCAGAGCCCTGTAACTTCCCACCCCAACCCCTCATGGACCAAAGGCTATAAACCACTGCCCCTATGACTGCTTTTCACGTGTTGCCATTGGTATTTCTAACCATTTTAGGCAGGCTTGACCAGAGCCTCCCACTGCACACGAGACCCCTCGAAAAGAATGTACCCATTTCCGAGGACCAGAGGCCCCCCAAACCCCTCCCAACCCCCACGGACTATTATAGCCCACCGCCTTGTGACTATTTCACGCGCCATCGGCATTTCTTGCCATTTTAGGCGTGCTTCGACCGTAGCCTCCCACTGGGCACACGAGGACCCTCAAAAAGACTGTACCCATTTTCGATGACCAGAGCCCCTAAACCCTCCCCAACCCCTCATGACCAAAGCTATAGCCCACCGCCTGAGACTATTTCACGCACTGCGCCATGGCATGTCTTGTTATTTTAGGCAGGCTTCGCCAGAGGCCTCCGACTGGGCTCACGAGACCCTCGAAAAGACTGTGACCCATTTCCGACACCTGTAACCCTAACTTCCTCCCAACCTCATGGACCAATGCTATAGTCCATCGGCCTCATGACTGCTTCACACGCTACTGTGTCACTGGCATTTTTTTCCTTTTTAGGGCATGCTTCTGAACGTAGCCTGCCACTGGGCACACGAGGACCCTCGAAAAGACTGTACCCATTTCCCACGCACCAGAGTCTCAGAACCCCTCCCCAACCCCTCATGACCAGCACATAGCCCACCGCCTCATGATTATTTCACGCTACAAGGCCATTGGAATGTCTCACATTTTACGGTGCTTCCTGACCAGAGCCTCCCACTGGGCACACGAGGACCCTCGAGAAGCCTGTACCCATTTCCGACGCCCAGAGCCCTGTAACTTCCCTCCCAACCCTCATGGACTAAATGTTAGTAGCCACCCGCCCTGACTGCTTCACGCTGCAATCACTGGTATTTCTTGCCATTTTAGGGCAAGGCTCGATCAGTAGCCTCCCACTGGGCACACGAGGACCTCAAAAGACTGTACCCATTTCCGACAACCGTAACCCTCAAACCCCTCCCAACCCCAAACCCTCCCCAACCCTCATGACCAAAGGCTATAGCCCAACGGCCTTGACTATTTCACGCTACTGGGTCATTGGCATTTCTGCCATTTTAGGCAGGCTTGAACGTAGGCTCCCATCTGGCACACGAGGACCCTCGAAAAGACGACCCATTTTCGATGACCAGAGCCCCTAAACACCTCCCGACCTCATGACCAAAGCACATAGCCCACCGCCCTCAAGTGACTATTTCATGCGCATGCTGGCATTTTTGCCATTTTAGGGCAGGCCTCTCACCGTAGCCTCCCACTGGGCACACGAGGACCCTCGAAAGGACTGTACCCATTTCTGAAGACCAGAGCCCCCCGAACCCCTCAACCCTCAAGGACTATAGGCTATAGCCCACTGCCTGCTGACTATTTCACGCGCCAAGGCCACTTGGCATTTCTTGCATTTTAGGGCAGGCCTGATCAGAGCCTCCCACTGGGTACACGAGGACCCTCGAAAAGACTGTACCCATTTCGACGCCTGTGAGCCCCTAACGCACTCTCCCCAACCTCCGTGGACTAAAGGCTATAGCCCACCGCCCTTGGTGACTATTTCACGCGCTGCGCCTGGCTGGTATGTCTTGCCATTTTTTAGGCGTGCTTCTGACCAGAGCCTCCCATTGGGCACACGAGACCCTCGAAAAGACTGCACTCCATTTCCGACGACTGTGAGCCCCAAACCCCGCCCCAACCCCTCAAGGGACCAAAGTATAGCCCACCGCCCCTATGGTGACTATTTCACAAGAGCGCCAGAGGGCATTTCTTGCCATTTTAGGGCGTGCCTCTGACCGTAGCCTCCCACCGGGTACACGAGGACCTTCAAAAGATCAGACCCATTTCTGATGCCCAGAGCCCCGAACTCCCTCCCAACCCTCAAGGACCAAAGTGATATAGCCCACTGCCTCGGGCCGATTATTTCACGCGCGCTGGCAAGTTCTTGTTTTTAGGGTGTGCCTGACCGTAGCCTCCCATCGGGCACACGAGGACCCTCGAAAAGATCAGACCCATTTCTCGACGACTGAGCCCCCTAAACCCCTCCCCAACCCCTCATGACCAAAGGCTATAGCCCACCGCCTTGGTGACTATTTGACGCGCTGAGCTGGCATTGTTTTCATTTTAGGGCAGTGCTTCGACTGTAGCCTCCCACTGGGCACACGAGGACCTCGAAAAGACTGTACCCATTTCCCACGACTGTGAGCCCCAAACCCCTCCCCATCCCCCATGACCAAAGGCTATAGCCCACCGCCTCAAGTGACTATTTCACAAGGCTGGGTTGCATTTTTGTCATTTAGGCAGGCCTCTGATCGTAGCCTCCCACGGGCACACAAGGACCTCGACAAGACTGACCCATTTGCGACGCCTGTAACCCCGAACGCCTCCCAACCTCGCGACCAAAGGTTATAGCCCACCGGCCTCATGGCGACTGCTTCACGCGCCAAGCGCCATTGGCATTTCTTGCCATTTTAGGGCAGTGCCTCGACCAGAGCCTCCCACTGGGCACACGAGACCTTCGAAAAGAATTTACCCATTTCCGACGACCCCTCCCAACCCTCCCCAACCCCTCATGGACCAGGCTATAGCCCACGCTATTATTTCATCGCCACTGCGCCATCGGGCATTTTTTGTTATTTTAGGGCAGTGCCTGACCGTAGCTCCCACCTGGGCACACGAGGACCCTCAAAAAGACTCAGAATCATTTTTGATGACCAGAGCCCCTAAACTCCTCCTCTCCTACCCTCATGGGACCAAAGGCTATAGCCCACCGGCCCCTTGCGATTATTTCACTGGCCATCATTGGCATGTCTTGCTATTTTAGGATGAAGCTCGACCGCTGCCTCCCATCGGACACACTCGGACCTCGAAAAGACTGTACCCATTTCCGACGCACCAGAGCCTCTAAACCCCTCCCCCAACCTCATGGACTAAAGGCTATAGCCCACCTACTTTGGATTATTTCCTGCAAGGCTGGCACTGGCATTTCTTGCACATTTTAGGCAGGCCTCTGACCGTAGCCTCCCACCGCACACGAGGGACCCTGAAAAAGACTGACTCATTTCGACCCCTGAGTCTCCTGAACGCCTCCTCCCCAACCCCTCATGACCAGGCTATAGCCCACCGGCCTTGCATGATCATTTCACGCTGGCGCCATCAAGTATTTCTTGCCATTTTAGGGCAGGCCTCTGACCGTAGCCTCCCACTAGGTACACGAGGACCCTCGAAAAGGCTGTACCGATTTCGGACACCCAGATCCCCCGAACGACCCTCCCCAACCCCCGTGGTCCAAAGGCTATAGCCCACCGGCCTCGGTGACTATTTCACGTGCTGCGCCGCTAGGCATGTCTTGCCATTTTAGGGCAGGCTTCAATCAGCCTCCCACCTGGCACACGAGGACCCTCGAAAAGACTGCACCCATTCCTGGCGACCAGAGCCCCCTAAACCCCCTCCCAACCCCCGCTGACCAAAGGCTATAGCCCACCGCCCTTGGAGACTATTTCACGATGCTGCCACTGGGCATTTCTACCATTTTAGGTAGGCTTGACCTCAGATCCTCCCACTGGGCACACTAGGACCCTTGAAAAGACTGTGACCCATTTCTCGACCACTGAGCCCCTCTAAACCCCTTCCCAACACCATGACCAAAGGCATATAGCCCACCGCCTCCATGACTGTTTCACGACGCGCTGCGCCCGCTTGGCATGTCTTGCTTATTTTAGGGCAGGCTTGATCAGAAGCCTCCCACCGGGCACACGAGACCTCGAAAAGACTGCACTCCATTTCTTGAAGACCAGAGCTCAAACCCCCAACCCTCAAGGACTCAAAGTTGATATAGCCCACTGCCTCATGATTATTTCACGCGCCAAGGCCTGGTATTTCTTGCCATTTTAGGCAGGCTCTCGATCAGAGCCTCCCATCACTGGTACACGAGACCTCGAAAAGACTGTACCCATTTCGACTCCTGAGCCCCCGAACGCCCCTCCCAACCTCCGTGGGACTAGCACATAGCCCACCGGCCTTGGTGACTATTTCACGCTGCTGCGCTGGCATGTTCACATTTTAGTGGCTTCTGATCAGAGCCTCCCATTGGGCACACGAGACCCTCGAAGACTGTACCCATTTCCGACGCACTGTGAGCCCCTCAAACCCTCGCCTAACCCCTCAAGGACTAAAGGCTATAGCCCACCGTGCCCTCGGTGACTATTTCACAGAGTCCAAGAGGCATTTCTTGCCATTTTAGGCAGTGCCTCTGACCGTAGCCTCCCACCGGGTACACGAGACCTTCGAAAAGATCAGACCATTTCGGATGCCCAGAGCCCCGAACCCCTCCCCAACCCCTCATGACCAAATGATATAGCCCACCGCCTCAGCCGATTATTTCACGCTGCGCTGGCAAGTCTTGTTTTTGTAGGCTTGGATCAGAGCCTCCCACTGGGCACACGAGGACCCTCAAAAGACTGCACTCATTTCCGACTGTGAGCCCCGAAAACCCTCCCAACCCCTCATGGGACCAGCACATAGCCCACCGCCTTGGTGATTATTCGACGCTGCTGAGCCGCTTTTGGCATTGCTTGCCATTTTAGGGCAGGCTTGACCGTAGCCTCCCACTGGGCACACGAGGACCTCGAAAAGACCGTACTCCATTTCCTCCGACGACCAGAGCCCTCAAACCTCCTCCCCATCCCCTCATGGGACTAAAGGCTATAGCCCACCGCCTCAAGTGATTATTTCGCGCCATGCTGGGCATTTCTTGTCATTTTAGGGCAGGCCTCTGATCGTAGCCTCCCACGGGGCACACAAGGACCCTCGACAAGACTGTACCCATTTGCGACGCCCAGAACCCCCGAACGCCCCTCCCCAACCTCAAGGACTTATAGCCCACCGCCTGCAACTGCTTCACGCGCTACATTGGTATTTCTTGCCATTTTAGGGCAGGCCTTCGATCCGTAGCCTCCCACTGGGCACACGAGGACCTTCGAAAAGAATTTACCCATTTCCGACGACCCCTCCCCAACCCTCATGGACCATATAGCCCACCTGCCCCTATGACTATTTCACGCTAGGCCATTGGCATTTCTTGCCATTTTAGGGCAGGCTTCTGACCGTAGCCTCCCACTGGGCACACGAGGACCCTCGAAAAGACTGTAATCATTTTTGATGACCAGAGCCCCCTAAACTCCCTCCCCTACCCCCGCGGACCAAAGGCTATAGCCCACCGGCCTCGGCGACTATTTCACGGGGTTACGCTGGCATGTCCCCGCCATTTTAGATTGTGCTTCTGACTGCTGTTTCCCAATGGACACACGAGGACCCTCGAAAAGACTGTACCCATTTCCGACCCACCAGAGCCCCTAAACCCCCTCCCCAACCCCTGCTGACCAGTACAGCCCACCGCCTTGGACTATTTCCTGGCCACATTTTGCCATTTTTAGTGTGCCTCGATCAGAGCCTCCCACCGCGCACACGAGGACCTCTGAAAAGACTGTACCTATTTCTCGACTCCCAGCCCCCGAACGCCCCTCCCCAACCCCTCATGACCAGCACATAGCCCACCGCCCCATGATTATTTCACGCTCGCGCCATCTGGGCATTTCTTGCCATTTTAGGGCAGGCCTTCGACCGTAGCCTCCCACTAGAACCTGCATCGAGACACCCAGATCCCGACCCACCTCCTCCCAACCCCGTGGTCCAAAGCACATAGCCCACCGGCCCGGTGACTATTTCACGTGTTGCTGCGCTTAGGCATGTCTCACATTTTAGGGCAGGCTTGACCGTAGCCTCCCACCTGGCACACGAGGACCCTCGAAAAGATCAGACCCATTTCCCGAGGACCAGAGCCCCCTAAACCCCTCCCAACCCCTCATGACCAAGCTATAGCCCACCTGCCCTTGTGATTATTTTATGTCACAAGGGCATTTCACCATTTTAGGGTAGGCTTATGACCGTATCCTCCCACTGGGCACACTAGGACCCTTGAAAAGACTGTACCCATTTTCGACGACCAGAGCCCCCTAAACCCCCCCCCCAACCCTCTCAAGGACTAAAGTTTCATAGCCCACCGCCTTGGTGACTATTTCACGCAAGGCCATGGCTGGGATTTTTGCAATTTTAGGCAGTGCCTCTGACCAGCCTCCCACTGGGCACACGAGACCCTCGAAAAGATCCAGACCCATTTCCGACCACTGAGCCCCCGAAACTCCTCCCCCCTCATGCTGACCAAAGGCTTTAGCCCACCGCCTCAAGGATTATTTCACGCTACGGCCATGGGTATTTCTTGCCATTTTAGGGTGTGCTTGAACGAGCCTCCCATCAAGCACACGAGACCCTCGAAAAGACTGTACTCATTTTCGACGCACCAGAGCCCCTAAACCCCTCCCCAACCCCTCATGGGACCAAAAGGCTATAGCCCACCGGCCTCATTAACTATTTCACGCTCTATGCCGCTGGGTATTTTTGCCATTTTAGGGCAGGCTCTCACCAGAGCCTCCCACTGGCACACGAGCACCCTCGAAAAGATCAGAGCCATTTCCGACCACTGTGAGCCCCCAAACCCTCCCCAACCCCCTCATGGACCAAAGGTTATAGCCCACCGGCCTCGGTGAATATTTCCCAAGGCCATGCGCTGGCATTTCTTGCCATTTTAGGGCAGGCCTCGATCAGTAGCCTCCCCACCGGGTACACGAGGACCCTCGAAAAGATCAGTACCCATTTCTGACGCCCAGAGCCCCGAACGCCCCTCCCAACCCCGCATGACCAAAGGCTATAGCCCACCGCCCCATGGCGATTATTTCACGCCGCGCCATGGCATGTCTTGCATTTTAGGGTAGGCTTCAATCAGAGCCTCCCACTAGGCACACGAGGGACCCTAAAAGACTGCACCCATTTCACGCACCAGAGCCTCAAACATCTTCCCCAACCTCATGGGACCAGCATTATAGCCCACCGTCTCGGCTGATTATTTGACGCGCCATGCTATGGTATTTCTTGCTATTTTAGGACAGGCTTCTGACTGTAGCCTCCCACTGGGCACACGAGGTCCCTCAAAAAGACTGTACCCGTTTCCGACGACCAGAGCCCCCGAAACCCCCTTCCCAACCCCCGCGGACCAAAGGCTATAGCCCACCGGTCTCAATGACTATTTCCCGCGCTGCGCCGCTGGGCATTTCTTGTCATTTTTGGGCCGGCTCTAACAGAGCTCTCCACGGGCACACAAAGACCCTCAAAAGACTCAGTACCTGCTCGACGCCCAGAGCCCCGAACGCCTCACCAACCTCATGACCAGCACAGCCCACCGGCCTCTGGACTATTTCACGCGCAAGCTTAGGCATGTCTTGCCATTTTAGGCAGCCTTCTGACCGTAGCCTCCCACTGGCACACGAGGACCCTCAAAAGACTGTACCCATTTCTCACCACTGAGCCCCCTTTAAACCCTCCCCAACTCCTCATGGGACTGAGGCTATAGCCCACCGCCTCGGTGACTATTTCACGCTACAGCCACAAGGGTATTTCTATGCCATTTTAGGGTAGGCTTGACCAGTATCCTCCCACTGGGCACACTAGGACCCTTGAAAAGATCCTCCATTTTCACCACTGAGCCCCCTAAACCCTCCCCCAACCTCATGGACTAAAAGTTTCATAGCCCACTGCCCTGGTGACTATTTCCACGCGCTACGCTGGCATTTTTGTAATTTTAGGCAGGCCTCTGATCAGCCTCTCGCTGGGCACACGAGGACCCTCGAAAAGACTGTACCCATTTCGACACCTGTAACCCTAACGCCTCTCCCTAACCCTCATGACCAAAGGCTAAATCCCACCGGCCTCGGCGATTATTTCACGCTGTCAGCTGGGTATTTTGTTGCCATTTTAGGGCAGGCTCTGATCAGAGCCTCCCACCTGGGTACACGAGGACCCTCGAAAAGACTGTACCCATTTCTGACGCCCAGAGCCCCGAACGCCCCACCCCCCATGACTGTTATAGCCCACCTATAGCCCACTGCCCATGACTATTTCACGCGCTGCGCCGCTAGGCATTTCTTGCCATTTTAGGGCAGGCCTCTGACCGTAGCCTCCCACTAGGTACACGAGGACCCTCGAAAAGGCTGTACCCATTTCGGACGCCCAGATCCTTCGAACGACCCTCCCAAACGCCCGTGGACCAAAGGCTATAGCCCACCGGCCTCGGTGACTATTTCACGCTGGCCATGCCTGCTTAAGCATGTCTTGCTATTTTAGGCAGGCTTTTTACCGAGCCTCCCATCACACGAGACCTCGAAAAGACTGTCCTACTCACCACTCAGAGCCCCTAAACCCTCCCCAACCCTCATGGGACCAAAGCATTATAACCCACCGCCTTGTGATTATTTCACTGCCAGCTGCTGGGCATTTCATGCCATTTTAGGGTAGGCTTCATCAGTATCCTCCCACTGGCACACTAGACCCTTGAAAAGACTGTACTCCATTTTCGACGCACTGTGAGCCCCCTAAACCCCTACCCAACCTCAAGTGACTAAAGCCTATAGCCCACTGCCTCAAGAACTATTTCCACGCGCTGCCATGGGCATTTTTTGTAATTTTAGGGCAGGCCTCTGACCGTAGCCTCCCACTGGGCACACGAGGACCCTCAAAAGACTGTACCCATTTCCGACGCACAGAACCCCCGAACGCCCCTCCCAACCCTCATGACCAGGCTATAGCCCACCGCTCGGCATGATTATTTCATTGCGCTGGCATTTCTCACATTTTAGGGCAGGGCTCTGACCGTAGCCTCCCACTGGGTACACGAGACCTCGAAAAGACTGTACCCATTTCGACGCCCAGAGCCCCGAACGCCCCTCCCAAACCTCAAGGACTGTGCCTATAGCCCACCTGCCGCTGATTATTTCACGCACTGCGCCGCTGGGCATGTCTTGCCAGTTTAGGGTAGGCGTCTGACCGTAGCCTCCCACTGGGCACACGAGGACCCTCGAAAAGACTGTACCCAATTCTGACGACCAGAGCCCCCGAAACACCTTCCCCAACCCCCGCGGACCAAAGGCTATTGCCCACCGGCCTCGGGCTGATTATTTGACGCGCCAAGCCATTGGCATTTCTTGCTATTTTAGGACAGGCTTCTGACCGCATTCTCCCACTGGGCACACGAGACCCTCAAAAGACTGTACCTGCTTCCGACGCACCGTGAGCCCCCAAACCCCTCCCAACCCTCATGGACCAAAGGCTATAGCCCACTGCCTCAAGTGATTATTTCCGCGGCCAAGGCTGGGTATTTCTTGTCATTTTAGGGCAGGCCTCTAACCGTAGCCTCCCACGGGGCACACAAAGACCCTCAAAAAGACTGTACCCATTTTCGACGCCCCTCCCCAACCCCCGCAGACCAAAGGCTATAGCCCACCGGCCTCGGCGACTATTTCACGCGCTGCGCCGCTGGGCATTTCTTGCCATTTTAGGGCAGGCCCTGACCGTAGCCTCCCACTGAGCACGCGAGGACCCTCGAAAAGACTGTACCCATTTCCGACATCCAGAGCCCCCGAACGCCCTCCCCAACCCCCGCGGTCAAAGGATATAGCCCACCCGCCTCGGCGACTATTTCACGCGCTGCGCCGCTGGACATTTCTTGCCATCTTAGGGCGGGCTTCTGACCGTAGCCTCCCACTGGGCTCACGGGAACCCTCGAAAAGACTGTACCCATTTCCGACGACCAGAGCTCCCGAAACCCCCTACCCAACCCCCGCGGACCAAAGGATATAGCCCACCGGCCTCAAGACTTATTTCCTCAAGGCAAGGCCATGGCATTTCTTGCCATTTTAGGGCAGGCCTCTGACCGTAGCCTCCCACTGGGCACACGAGAACCCTCAAAAAGACTGTACCCACTTCCGACTCCCAGTGCCCCCGAACGCCCCTCCCCAACCCCCGCGGACCAAAGGCTATAGACCACCGGCCTCGGCGACTATTTCACGCGCTGCGCCGCTGGGCATTTCTTACCATTTTAGGGCAGGCCTCTGACCGTAGCCTCCCACTAGGTGCACGAGGAACCTCGAAAAGACTGTACCCATTTCGGATGCCCAGATCCCCCGAACGCCCCTCCCCAACCCCCGCGGACCAAAGGCTATAGCCCACCGGCCTCGGTGACTATTTCACGCGCTGCGCCGCTAGGCATGTCTTGCCATTTTAGGGCAGGCTTTTTACCGTAGCCTCCCACTGGGCACACGAGGACCCTCGAAAAGACTGTACCCATTTCCGACGACCAGAGCCCCAGAACTTCCCTCCCCAACCCCCGCGGACCAAAGGCTATAGCCCACTGCCTCGATGATTATTTCCATGCCAGCTGGGCATTTCTTGCCATTTTAGGTAGGCTTGACCGTATCCTCCCACCGGGCACACTAGGAACCTTGAAAAGATCAGACCCATTTTCACGCACTGTGAGCTCCCTAAACCCGCTCCCCAACCCCCACTGACCAAAGCCTATAGCCCACCGGCCTCGGTGACTATTTCCACGCGCTGCGCCATGGCATTTTTTGCAATTTTAGGTGCCTGACTGTAGCCTCCCACCGGGCACACGAGGACCCTTGAAAAGACAGTACCACTCCAAGACCAGAGCCCCTCAAACCCCTCCCTTACCCCTCATGATCAGCACAGCCCAGCCCACCGCCTCGGTGACTATTTCACGCGCGCCAAGGGCATTTCATGCCATTTTAGGTAGGCTTGACCAGATCCTCCCACCGGGCACACTAGACCCTTGAAAAGACTGTACCCATTTTCACGCACTGTGAGCCCCTAAACCCCTCCCCAACCCTCAAGGACTAAAGCTCATAGCCCACCGGCCCCTTGGTGACTATTTCACGTGCTGGTCCGCTGGGCATTATTTGCAATTTTAGGGCAGCCCTCAGACCGTAGCCACCCACTGGCACACGAGGACCTCAAAAGACTGCACCCATTTCCGACGCCTGTAACCCCTAACGCCTCCCCAACCCTCATGGACCAAAGGCTATAGCCCACTGCCCGGCATGATTATTTCACGCGGCCATGGCTGGGCATTTCTTGCCATTTTAGGGCAGGCCTCTGACCGTAGCCTCCCACTGGGTACACGAGGACCCTCGAAAAGACTGTACCCATTTCGGACCCCCAGAGCCCCCGAACGCCCCTCCCCAAACCCCGCGGACCAAAGCCTATAGCCCACCGGCCTCGGCGACTATTTCACGTGACTGCGCTGGGCCATGTCTTGCTTAGGGTAGGCGCCTGATCAGAGCCTCCCACTGGGCACACGAGGACCTTCAAAAGACTGTACCCACTCAAGACCAGAGCCTCAAACACCTTTCCCAACCTCATGACCAAAGGCTATTGCCCACCGCCTCGGCGATTATTTGACGGCCATTGACGCTACCGCGGCATTTCACAGATTGCTTGTGATGTGCTTCTGGACCGAGCCTCATCTGGCACAGAGGACCCTAGTAAAGACTGTACCCATTTTCGACGCCTCCCAACTCCCTGCACCAAAGGCTATAGCCCACCGGCCTTGCATGACTATTTCACGCCACTACTGGCATTTCTTGCCAATTTAGGGCAGGCCCTGACCGTAGCCTCCCACTCGGGCACGCGAGGACCTCGAAAAGACTGTACCCATTTCCCACACCTGAGCCCCGAACGCCTCCCAACCCCCGCTGGCCAAAGGCTATAGCCCACCGCCGGCGATTATTTCACGCGCTGCGCATGGACATTTCTTGCCATTTTGTATGGGCTTGACCGTAGCCTCCCACTGGCTCACGAGGACCTCAAAAGACTGTACCCATTTCCGACGACCAGCCCAAACCCTCCCAACCCCCGCATGGGACCAAAGGCTATAGCCCACCGCCTGCTGACTATTTCCTGCCAAGCGCCATGGGCATTTCTACCATTTTAGGGCAGGCCTCTGACCGTAGCCTCCCACTCAGGTGCACGAGGAACTCGAAAAGATCGTACCCATTTCGATGCCTGCATCCCGAACGCCCCTCCCCAACCCCTGTGGACCAGCACATAGCCCACCGCCCTGTGACTATTTCACGCGCTGCGCCACTGGCTTGTCTCATTTTAGGGCAGGCTTCTGACCGTAGCCTCCCACTGGGTACACGAGGACCATCAAAAGACTGCACCCATTGGCGACTGAGAGCCCCCAAACCCCTCCCCAACCCCTCATGGACCAGTTATAGCCCACCGCTTCAAGTGACTTATTTCACGATGCGCTACTGCTGTGTATTTTTACCATTTTAGCAGTGCCTCAGCATCAGTAGCCTCCCACTGGGCACACGAGGACCCTCAAAAGACTGTACCCATTGCCGACGCCCAGCCTCCGAACGCCCCTCCCAACCCCCTGTGGACCAGTTATAGACCACCGCCTCGGCGATTATTTCACGCGCTGCGCCATTGGCATTTCTTACCATTTTAGGCAGGCCTCCTGACCGTAGCCTCCCACTAGGTGCACGAGGAACATCGAAAAGACTGTACCCATTTCTGATGCCCAGATCCCCGAACGCCCCTCCCCAACCCCTGTGGGACCAAAGGCTTATAGCCCACCGCCCTGTGACTATTTCCCCACGCTGCGCGCCCGCTGGGCATGTCTTGCCATTTTAGGCAGGCTTATTACCGTAGCCTCCCACAGGGCACACGAGGACCCTCGAAAAGACTGTACCCATTTCCGACCTACCGTGAGCCCCTAAACCCCTCCCAACCTCATGGACCAAAGGCTATAGCACACCGGCCTCGATGACTATTTCACGCCATGCCTGTAAGTATTTCTTGCCATTTTAGGGTAGGCTTCTGACCGTATCCTCCCACTGGGCACACGCGGAACCTTGAAATGACTGTACCCATTTTCGACGACCGTGAGCCCCTAAACCCCTCCCAACCCTCATGACTAAAGCCTATAGCCCACCGCCCTTGACTATTTCACGCTGCCATTGGCATTTTTGTAATTTTAGGCAGGCCTCGATCAGAGCCTCCCACTGGGCACACGAGGACCCTTGAAAAGACAAGACCATTTCCAAGACCAGAGCCCCTGAAACCCCTCCTTACCCTCATGGGACTAGCATATAGCCCACTGCCTGGTGATTATTTCCCACGCTGCGCCAAGGCATTTCATGCCATTTTAGGTAGGCTTGATCAGATCCTCCCACTGGGCACACTAGGACCCTTGAAAAGACTCAGACCCATTTTCGACGACCGTAACCCCTAAACCCTCCCAACCTCATGGACCAAAGCCTATAGCCCACCGCCTTGTGACTATTTCACGCGCTGCGCTGGGCATTTTTGCAATTTTAGGCAGGCCTCTGACCGTAGCCTCCCACTGGCACACGAGGACCTCAAAAGACTGTACTCCATTTCCGACGCCCAGAACCCCTAACGCCTCCCCAACCCCGCTGGACCAAAGGCTATAGGCCCACTGCGATTATTTCACGCGCTGCGCCATTGGCATTTCTTGCCATTTTAGGCAGGCTCTGATCAGAGCCTCCCACTGGGTACACGAGACCTCAAAAGATCAGACCCATTTCGACCCTCAGCCCCGAACGCCCCTCCCAAACCTCATGGACTAAAGCCTATAGCCCACCGCCTGACTATTTCACGTGATCAAGGCCATGGCATGTCTTGCGCTTTAGGTAGCGCCTGACCGAGAGCCTCCCACTGGGCACACGAGACCTCGAAAAGACTGTACCCAATTCCTGACGACCAGAGCCCCAAACACCTTCCCAACCCCTCATGGACTAAAGGCTATTGCCCACCGCCTCGGGCGATTATTTGACGCTGCGCTGGGCATTTTTGTTATTTTAGGACAGGCTTCTGACCGTAGCCTCCCATCGGGCACACGAGGACCCTAGAAAGACTGACCCATTTTCGACGCCTCCCCAACTCCCCAGAGACCAAAGGCTATAGCCCACCGCCTCGCCATGATTATTTCACGCACGCGGCCACACAGCATTTCTTGCCATTTTAGGCAGGCCTCGACCAGAGCCTCCCACTGGCACGCTGAGACCTCGAAAAGACTGTACCCATTTCCGACACCCAGCCCCCGAACGCCTCCCCAACCCCCTCATGGGCTAAAGGCTATAGCCCACCGCCTCGGAGACTATTTCACGCGCTGCGCCGCTGGACATTTCTTGCCATTTTAGGGCGGGCTTCTGACCGTAGCCTCCCACTGGGCTCACGAGGACCCTCGAAAAGACTGTACCCATTTCCGACGACCAGAGCTCCCGAAACCCCCTCCCCAACCCCCGCGGACCAAAGGCTATAGCCCACCGGCCTCAGTGACTATTTCCCGCTGGCTCACTGGCATTTCTCACCATTTTAGGGCAGGCCTCTGACCGTAGCCGCCCACTAGGTGCACGAGAAAACTTGAAAAGACTGGACCCATTTAGGATGCCCAGATAACCCTAACGCCCCTCCCCAACCCCCGTGGGACCAGCACAGTAGCCCACCGGCCCTTGTGACTATTTCACGCTGCTGCGCTGGCTTGTCTTGCCATTTTAGGGCAGGCTTGACCGTGAGCCTCCCATCACACGAGGACCATCAAAAGACTGCACCCATTTTCGGCGACCAGAGCCCCTAAACCCCTCCCCAACCCCTCATGACCAGTTATAGCCCACCGGCTTCAGTGACTATTTCACGTGACTCACTGGCTGTTTTTTTACCATTTTAGTGCAGGCCTCGCATCAGAGCCTCCCACTGGGCACACGAGGACCCTCAAAAAGACTGTACCCATTGCCGACGCCCAGAGCCCCCGAACGCCCCTCCCCAACCCCCGCGGACCAAAGGCTATAGACCACCGGCCTCGGCGACTATTTCACGCGCTGCGCCGCTGGGCATTTCTTACCATTTTAGGGCAGGCCTCTGACCGTAGCCTCCCACTAGGTGCACGAGGAACCTCGAAAAGACTGTACCCATTTCGGATGCCCAGATCCCCCGAACGCCCCTCCCCAACCCCCGTGGACCAAAGGCTATAGCCCACCGGCCTCGGTGACTATTTCACGCGCTGCGCCGCTAGGCATGTCTTGCCATTTTAGGGCAGGCTTTTTACCGTAGCCTCCCACTGGGCACACGAGGACCCTCGAAAAGACTGTACCCATTTCCGACGACCGTGAGCCCCTTAAACCCCTCCCAACCCCTCATGACCAAAGGTTATAGCCCACCGCCTCGATGACTTATTTATGCGCCTGTGGGCATTTCGCCATTTAGGTAGGCTTCTGTCAGTATCCTCCGACTGGGCACACTAGGAACCTTGAAAAGACTGTACCCATTTTCGATGACCAGATCCCCTAAACCCCTCCCAACCCCATGGGACTGAAGCATAGCCCACCGGCCCTTGATCATTTCACGCTGCACAGGCACATTTTTGTATTTTAGGGCAGGCCTCTGATCAGTAGCCTCCCACCGTGGGCACACGAGGACCCTTGAAAAGACAGTACCCATTTCCCAAGACCAGAGCCCCCGAAACCCTCCCCACCCCCGCTGGGACCAAGCACAGTAGCCCACCTGCCCTCGATGATTATTTCACGCTGCGCCAAGCATTTCTTGCCATTTTAGGGTAGGCTTCTGACCGTATCCTCCCACTGGGCACACTAGGAACCTTGAAATGACTGTACCCATTTTCGACGACCAGAGCCCCCGAAAACCCCACCCCAAACCCCTCAAGGACTAAAGGCTAGTAGCCCACTGCCCCTCTATTTCACTGCAAGGCCACAAGCATTTTTGCCATTTTGAGGCAGGCTTCCTGACCTGCCTCCCACTGGGCACACGAGGACCCTCGAAAAGAATTTACCCATTTCCCACGACAAGAGGGCCCCAAACCCTCCCCAACCCCTCAAGGACTGGGGCATTATAGCCCACCCAAAGAGTGACTATTTCACGCACCGCTACTGCAAGGTATTTCTTGACATTTTAGGGAAGTCTTCTGACCCAGCCTCCCACTGGGCACACGAGACCCCGAAAAGACTGTACCCATTTCTCGCCACCAGAGCCCCTAAACCCTCCCAACCATCATGGACTAAAGGCTATAGCCCACCGCCTTGACTATTTCACGATCATACGTTTCGCTTAGATATTTCTTATTTGTGGCAGGCTTGACCGTAGCCTCCCACCTGGGCACACGAGGACCCTCGAAAAGACTGCACTCCATTTCACGCACCGTGAGCCCCCAAACCCCCCCAACCCCCCCGGACCAAAAGTATAGCCCACCTACCAGTGACTATTTCACGGCCATGCCACTTGGCATGTCTTTGCCATTTTAGGCCAGGCTGACCTCAGAGCTCTCCCACTGGGCACACGAGGACCCTCAAAAAGACTGTACCCATTTCCCGACACCCGTGAGCCCCCAAACCCTCCCAACCCTCAAGGACTGGGTTATTATAGCCCACCTACTTCTGGTTCTATTTCCCACGCGCTACTGGCATTTCTTGCCATTTTAGGGCAGGCTCAGACCCAGAGCCTCCCAAGGGCACACGAGACTCCTCGAAAAGAATGTACCCATCTCACGACCAGAGCCCCGAAACCCCTCCCCAACCCCTCTGGGACCAAAGGCTATAGCCCACCGCCCTGTGGTTCTATTTCACGGGCTGCGCTACTGGCATTTCGTGCCATTTTAGGGCAGGCTTCTGACTGTAGCCTCCCACTGGGCACGCAAGAACCCTCGAAAAGACTGTACCCATTTCCGACGACCAGAGCCCCCTAAAGCCCCTCCCCAACCCCCGCGGACCAAAGGCTTTAGCTCTCCGGCCTCGGTGACAATTTCACGTTACTGGCCACATTTTTGCCATTTGAGGCAGGCCTCGACTGCTGCTCCCATCAAGCACACGAGACTCGAAAAGAATTGTACCATTTTCCTACCCACTGTGAGCCCCTCAGAATCCCTCCCCAACCTCATGGACCAGTTATAGCCCACCGCCCTATGGATTATTTCACGCACTACCGCTAGATATTTCTTGCCATTTTAGGGCAGGCTCGATCAGCCTCCCACTGGGCACACGAGGACCCTCAAAAGATCTGACCCATTTCACCGACCACTAGCTCCAAACCCTCCCAACCCTCAAGGACCAAAGGCTATAACCAACCTGCCACGGAGACTATTTCACGCGCGTCACTTGGGCATTTTGCCATTTTAGGCCAGTGCTTCTGACCGTAGCCTCCCACTGGGCACACGAGGACCCTCGAAAAGACTGTACCCATTTCCGACGCTGTGAGCCCCGTAACGCCCCTCCCCAACCCCTGACTGAAGGCTATAGCCCACTGCCCTTGAATATTTCACGCTGCGCCATACTGGGCATTTTTTGCCATTTTAGGGCAGGCTCGATCAGAGCCTCCCACCGGGCACACGAGGACCTCGAAAAGACTGACTCCATTTCACGACCAGAGCCCTCAAACCCCTCCCAACCCTCATGGACCAAAGCTTATAGCCCACCGCCCTGCTGACCGTTTCACGCGCTGGGCCACTGAGCATTTCTACATTTTAGGGCAGGCTTCTCGACCAGAGCCTCCCACCGGGCACACGAGGACCCTAGAAAAGACTGTACTCCATTTTCGATGACCAGCACCCTAAACCCCTCCCAACCCCTCAAGGACTAGGCTATAGCCCACCGCCCTTGTCTATTTCATTTCACGGGTTGCGCACTGGCATTTTTTGCCATTTGAGGGCAGTGCCTCTGACTGCTGCTCTCCCATGGCACACGAGGACTCTAAAAGAATGCACCCATTTCCGACGACAGAGCCCCCTGAACCCTCCCCAACCCCTCATGGACCAAAGGCTATAGCCCACCGCCCTTGACTATTTCACGCATCAAGGTATTTCTTGCCATTTTAGGGAAGACCCTTGACCGTAGCCTCCCACTGGGCACACGAGGAGCCTCGAAAAGACTGTAACCATTTCACGCACCAGAGCCCCGAAACCCTCCCAACCATCATGACCAGCACATAGCCCACCGCCCTTGACTATTTCACGACTGCGCCCGCTAGATATTTCTTGCCATTTTAGTGGCAGGCTTGACCGTAGCCTCCCACTGGGCACACGAGACCTCGAAAAGACTGTACCCATTTCGCACTGAGCTCCCAAACCCCCCCAACCCCACGGGACCAAAGGCTATAGCCCACCTACCTCACGACTATTTCACGCACTGCGCCACTGGCATGTCTTGCCATTTTCGGGCCAGCCTGACCGCAGCCTCCCACTGGGCACACGAGGACTCTCGAATGACTGTACCCATTTCCGACACCCAGAGCCCCCCAACCCCCCATCCCAACCCCTCATGACCAGGCTATAGCCCACCGGCCCTTGTCTATTTCACGCTGCGCCACTGGCATTTCTTGCCATTTTAGGGCAGGCTTGACCGTAGCCTCCCATCAACACGAGGACTCTCGAAAAGAATGTACCCATTTCCGACGACCAGAGCCCCTAAACCCCCTCCCCAACCCCCGCGGACCAAAGGCTATAGCCCACCGGCCTTGTCTATTTCACGGCTGCGCCATTGGCATTTTCTTGCCATTTTAGGCAGGCTTGATCGTAGCCTCCCACTGGGCACACGAGGACCCTCGAAAAGACTGTACCCATTTCTGACGACCAGACCCCCCCCAACCCCCCCCCCCCCAACCCCCGCGGACCAAAGGCTATAGCCCCCCGGCCTCGGTGTCTATTTCACGGGCTGCGCCACTGGCATTTTTGCCATTTGAGGGCAGGCCTCTGACCGTTGCCTCCCACTGGGCACACGATGACTCGAAAAGAATGTACCATTTTCCGACGACCAGAGCCCCCCGAAACCCGCCCCAACCCCTCAAGGACCAAAGTTATAGCCCACCGGCCTCGGTGACTATTTCACGCGCTGCGCCGCTGGATATTTCTTGCCATTTTAGGGCATGCCTCTGACCAGAGCCTCCCACTGGGCACACGAGGACCCTCGAAAAGACTGTACCCATTTCTGACGCACCATAGCCCCAAACCCTCCCAACCCTCATGGACCAAAGGCTATAGCCCACCGCCTTGAGACTATTTCACGCTGCGCCATTGGCATGTCTTGCCATTTTAGGCCAAGCTCGATCAGAGCCTCCCACTGGGCACACAAGGACCTCAAAAGACTGTACCCATTTCCAACGCCAGAGTCTCGTAACTTCCCTCCCAACCCTCAAGGACCAAAAGTCTATAGCCCACCACTTGGTGAATATTTCACGCTATTTCAAGGTCCATTGGCATTTCTGCCATTTTAGGCAGTGCTTCGATCAGAGCCTCCTGACTGGGCACACGAGGACCTCGAAAAGACTGTACCCATTTCACGTACTGTGAGCCCCAAACCCCCTCCCAACCCCTGCGGACCAGTTATTATAGCCCACTGCCTGGGCCATCATTTCACGCGCCGCGCTGGGCTGAGCATTTCTCACATTTTAGGCAGGCTTCACCAGAGCCTCCCACTGGCACACGAGGACCCTAGAAAAGACTCTGTACCCATTTTCACGACTGTGAGCACCCTAAACCCTCCCTAACCCCCATGGGACCAGCACAGCCCACCGCCTTGTGAAACTATTTCACGGGCTGCGCCATGGCATTTTTTTTCATTTGAGGGCAGGCTCTTGACTGTTGCCTCCATCGGGCACACGAGGACTCTCGAAAGAATGTACCCATTTCCGACGACTGAGCCCCTGGAACCCTCCCCAACCCCTCAAGGACCAAAGCACATAGCCCACCGCCCTTGGTGACTATTTCACGCATCACACTGCAAGGTATTTCTGCCATTTTAGGAAGACTTGACCAGTAGCCTCCCACTGGGCAGACGAGGACCCTCGAAAAGATCAGACCATTTCTGACGACCGTGAGCCCTCAAACCCCTCACCAACCACATCATGACCAGTTATAGCCCACCGCCCTGACTATTTCCACGACCGCACCGCTAGATATTTCTTGCTATTTTAGGCAGGCTTGACCAGAGCCTCCCATCAAGTACACGAGGACCCTCGAAAAGACTGTACCCATTTCCTCACACCTGTGAGCCCCGAACCCCTCCCAACCCTCATGGGACTAGGCTATAGCCCACCGCCTTGTCTATTTCACTTGCGCTCACTGGCATTTCTGTTATTTTAGGGCAGGCTTCACCGTAGGCCTCCCACTGGGCACACGAGGACTCCTCGAAAAGAATGTACCCATTTCACGACCACTGAGCCCCTGAACCCCTCCCCAACCCCCTGCACTGGCATATAGCCCACGTCTTGTTCTATTTCACGCTGCGCCACTGGCATTTCTGTTATTTTAGGGCAGGCTCTGATCAGAGCCTCCCACCTGGGCACACGAGGACTCGAAAAGAATGCACCCATTCACGACCAGAGCCCCAAACCCCTCCCAACCCTCATGGACCAGCACATAGCCCACCGCCCTTGGTTCATTTCACGGTTGCGCCATTGGCATTTCTTGCCATTTTAGCAGGCTTCGATCAGTAGCCTCCCATCACACGAGGGACCCTCGAAAAGACTGCACTCCATTTCCATCACGACCAGAGCCCCTGAAACCCCTCCCAACCTCGCATGACCAGCTATAGCCCACCGGCCCTTGTGTTCATTTCACGGGCGCCATTGGCATTTTTTGCCATTTGAGGGCAGGCCTCACTGCTGCCTCCCACCTGCACACGAGGACTCCTCAAAGACTGTACCATTCACCCACCGTGAGCCCCAGAACTCCTCCCCTAACCCTCAAGGACCAAAGGTTATAACCCACCTGCCCTTGACTATTTCACGATCCACGACCGCTTAGATATATCTCACATTTAGGCAGTGCTTGACCGTAGCCTCCCACTGGGCACACGAGGACCTCGAAAAGACTGTACCCATTTCTGACGACCATAGCTCCTTTAAACCCCTTCCCCAACCCCTCATGACCAGTGCTATAGCCCACCGCCCTGAGATTATTTCACGCTACGCGCATTGGCATGTCTTTGCTATTTTAGGCTGCTTCTCGACCAGTAGCCTCCCCCTTTGTACACGAGGACCATCGAAAAGACTGTACACATTCTGACGCCTGAGCCCTGTGAACGCCCCTCCCAACCTCATGGGACCAGGCACATAGCCCAATCGCCTTGACTATTTCACCCACTGCGCCGCAGGGCATTTTTTGCCATTTGAGGGCAGGCTTCTGACCGTTGCCTCCCACTGGGCACACGAGGACCCTCGAAAAGACTGTACCCATTTCTTACGACCAGAGCCCCCAAAACCCCCTCCCCAACCCCCGCGGACCAAAGGCTATAGCCCACCGGGCTTTGCTGATCGCTCCACGCTACTGGCCACACTGAGCATTTTCACATTTTAGGGGCGTGCTTCTGATCAGAGCCTCCCACCAAGCACACACGAGGACCCTAGACAAGACTGTACCCATTTTCATGACCGTGAGCACCCTAAACCCCTCCCAACCCCTCATGACCAAAGTATTATAGCCCACCGCCCTTGTTCTATTTCACGGCTCACGGCTTGGGATTTCACATTTGAGGGCTGTGCCTCTGACTGCTGCCTTTCCCACGGGCACACGAGGACTCCTCAAAAGAATGTACCCATTTCCGACCACTGTGAGCCCCAAACCCCCTCCCAACCCTCATGGACCATTATAGCCCACCGGCCCTTGTGTGACTATTTCACGCGTCAAGCTACATTGGCATTTCTTGCCATTTTAGGTGTGCTCGATCAGAGCCTCCCACTGGGCACACACGAGACCCCGAAAGCTCAGACCCATTTCTCGATGAACAGAGCCTCCGAAACCCCTCCCAACCCTCATGGACCAAAGGTTATAGCCCACCTACCTCATGACCGGTTCACCATGCGCCACAAGCATTTTTGCCATTTGAGGGCAAGCCTGACTGCTGCCTCCCATCAAGTACACGAGGACCCTCGAAAAGACTGTACCCATTTCCCGACGACCAGAGCCCCCCTGAACCCCTCAAGAACCCTCATGGACCAAATTATAGCCCATCGCCCTGGTTCATTTCCCACGGGCTGCGCCACTGGTATTTTTGCCATTTTAGGCAAGCCTGACTCTAGCCTCCCATCAAGTACACGAGGACTTCTAAAAGAATGTACCCATTTCCCACTTACCAGAGCCCCAAACCCCTCCCAACCCTCATGGACCAGGGGCATTATAGCCCACCTGGCTTTTGTCTATTTCACGGCCGCGCCATACTGGCATTTCTTGCCATTTGAGGGCAGGCTCGACTGTTGCTCCCATCGGGCACACGAGATTCCTTTAAAAGAATGTACCCATTTCACGACCAGAGCCCCAAACCCCTCCCCAACCGCTCATGACCAGCATATTACAGCCCACTGCCCTTGGTGATCATTTCATGCACTGCGCCGCAAGGTATTTCTTGCCATTTTAGGGCAGACTTCTGACCGTAGCCTCCCACTGGGCACACGAGGACCCTCGAAAAGGCTGTACCCATTTCACTTGACCAGAGCCCCCTCAACCCTCCCCAACCCTCATGACCAAAGGCTATAGCCCACCGCCTGTGTGACTATTTCACGCGGCCACATGGGCATGTCTTGCCATTTTAGGGCAGGCTTCTGATCAGAGGCCTCCCATCGGGCACACGAGGACCTCAAAAGACTGTACTCCATTTCCCGACACCCGTGAGCCCTGTAACTTCCCTCCCAACCCTCATGGACCAAAGGCTATAGCCCACTGCCCCCATGACCGCCTTTCACGTGGGCCACTGAAAGCATTTCTTATTTTAGCAGTGCTTGACCGTAGCCTCCCACTGGGCACACGAGGACCCAAGAAAAGACTGTACCCATTTTCGATGACCAGAGCACCCTAAAGCCCCTCCCCAACCCCCGCGGACCAAAGGCTATAGCCCACCGGCCTCGGCGACCGCTTCACGCACAAGGCCATTGAGCATTTCTTACATTTTAGGGTGTGCTCTGATCAGAGCCTCCCACCTGGGCACACGAGGACACTAGAAAAGACTGTACCCATTTTCATGACCAGAGCACCCTTAAACCCTCCCCAACCCCTCATGACCAAAGCACATAGCCCACCTGCCTCAAGTGACTATTTCACGCCATGGCCACTGGCATTTCTTACATTTGTATGTGCGTTTCTGACCAGAGCTCTCCCACTGGGCACACGAGGACCCTCGAAAAGATCAGACTCCATTTTTGACGACACCAGAGCCCCAAACTCCCTCCCCAACCTCAAGGACTAGTGTTATAGCCCACCTGCCCCATGACCGTTCACCCACTTCGCCATCGGCATTTTATTATTTGAGGGCAGTGCTTCTGACTGCTGTTCTCCCATCAAGGGCACACGAGACCCTCGAAAAGACTGTACCCATTTCTACGCACTGAGCCCCCAAAACCCCTCCCAACCTCCGCGACCAGCATAGCCCACTGCCGGCGACCGCTTTCACGCACGCTGGCGTCATTGAGCATTTTTGTTATTTTATGTGCCTGACTGTAGGCCTCCTCACTGGGCCCACGAGGACACAAGAAACGACTGTACCCATTTTCGATGACCATAGCACCCTAAACCCCCTCCCCAACCTCTGCTGACCAGTGCATATAACCCACCGGCCTTTGGTGACTATTTCACGCCATGCGTCATTGGCATTTCTGCCATTTTAGGGCAGGTGCTTCTGTCAGAGCCTCCCACTGGGCACACGAGACCCTCGAAAAGAATGTACCCATTTCCACCCACCAGAGCCCCGAAACCCTCCCCAACCCCTCATGGACCAGGCATATAGCCCACTGCCCATGACTGCTTCACGCACAAGGCCACGAGCATTTCTGCCATTTTAGGCAGTGCCTCCTGATCAGAGCCTCCCACCTGGGCACACGAGGACCCTCAAAAGACTGTACCCATTTCTTACGCACTGAGCCCCCAAACCCTCCCAACCCCTCATGGACTAAAGGCTATAGCTCACTGCTACTCACTGCCACAAGGCCACCGAGCATTTTCTTATTTTAGGGCAGTGTGCTTCTGACCTCAGCCTCCCACCTGGGCACACGAGGACCCTAGAAAGACTGCACCCATTTTCGATGACTGAGCACCCTAAACCCTCCCAACCCTCAAGCTGACTGTATAGCCCACCGCCCTATGATTATTTCACGCTGCGTCACTGGCATTTCTTGCTATTTTAGGGCAGGCTCGACCAGAGCCTCCCATCACACACGAGGACCCTCGAAAAGACTGACCCATTTTCGACGCCCAGAGCCCCAGAACTTCCTCCCAACCCCTCATGACCAGCTGGTTTAGCCCACCGGCCTCGGCGACTGCTTCACGCTACTGCCACCATCGAGCATTTCTTGCCATTTTAGGTGTGCTCCTGATCAGTAGCCTCCCACTGGCACACGAGACCTCGAAAAGAATGTACCCATTTCCGACGACCAGAGCCCCCTAAACCCCCTCCCCAACCCCTCGCGGACCAAAGGCTATAGCCCACCGCCTTTGAATATTTCACGCACAGCCATTGGCATTTTCTGTTATTTTAGGGCGTGCCTGACCGTAGCCTCCCACTGGGCACATTAGGACACTCCAAAAGACTGTACCCAATTTCGATGACCAGAGCACCCTAAACCCCCTCCCCAACCCCCGCGGACCACAGGCTATAGCCCACGTGCCTCGGTGTCTATTTCCCACGGGCTGCGCCACTGGCATTTTTGCCATTCTGAGGGTGCCCCACTGCTGCTCTCCCATCGGGCACACGAGGACTCTCGAAAGAATGTACCCATTTCCACCACTGTGAGCCCCCTAAACCCCTCCCAACCCCTCATGGACCAAAGCACATAGCCCACCGGCCCTGACACTGCTTTCACGCACAAGGCCACCGAGTATTTTTGCCATTTTAGGGCAGGCCTCCTGATCAGAGCCTCCCACTGGGCACACGAGGACCCTCGAAAAGACTGTACCCATTTCTTACGACCAGAGCCCCCGAAACCGCCTCCCCAACCCCCGCGGACCAAAGGCTATAGCCCACCGGCCTCGGCGACCGCTTCACGCGCTGCGCCGCTGAGCATTTCTTGCCATTTTAGGGCAGGCTTCTGACCGTAGCCTCCCACTGGGCACACGAGGACCCTAGAAAAGACTGTACCCATTTTCGATGACCAGAGCACCCTAAACCCCCTCCCCAACCCCCGCGGACCAAAGGCTATAGCCCACCGGCCTCGGTGTCTATTTCACGGGCTGCGCCGCTGGGCATTTTTTGCCATTTGAGGGCAGGCCTCTGACCGTTGCCTCCCACTGGGCACACGAGGACTCTCGAAAAGAATGTACCCATTTCCGACGACCAGAGCCCCCGAAACCCCCTCCCCAACCCCCGCGGACCAAAGGCTATAGCCCACCGGCCTCGGCGACCGTTTCACGCGACACACCGAGCATTTCTTGCCATTTGTGTGCCTGACCAGAGCCTCCCATCAAGCACACGAGGACCTCGAAAAGACTGTACCCATTTCTACGACTCAGAGCCTCAAACCCCTCCCAACCTCATGGGACCAAAGGCTATAGCCCACTGCCTGGCGACTGCTTCCACGCACAAGGCCACGAGCATTTCTTGCCATTTTAGGCAGGCCTCGATCAGAGCCTCCCATCACACGAGGACCCTCGAAAAGACTGTACCCATTTCACGACTGTAGCCCCGAAACCCCTCCCCAACCCCTCATGGACCAGGCTATAGCCCACTGCCTCGGCGACCGCTCACGCACAAGGCCACATTGAGCATTTTCTTGCCATTTTAGGGCAGCTTCTGACCAGAGCCTCCCACTGGCACACGAGACCCTAGAAAGACTGTACCCATTTTCATGACTGTGAGCACCCTAAACCCCTCCCAACCTCAAGGGACTAGTTATAGCCCACTGCCCTCGGTGACTATTTCACGCGCGCCTGGCATTTCTTGCCATTTTACTGCAGGCTTCTGACAGAGCCTCTCATCAAGCACACGAGACCCTCGAAAAGACTGTACCATTTTCGACGCCTGAGCCCTGTAGAACTTCCCTCCCAACCTCATGGACCAAAGGTTTTAGCCCACTGCCTCGGGCGACTGCTTCACGCTACTGCGCCAATCGAGCATTTCTTGCAATTTTAGCAGGCCTCTGACTGTAGAGCCTCCCATCACACGAGGACCTCGAAAAGAATGTATCCATTTCCGACTCACTGTGAGCCCCTAAACCCCTCCCCAACCCTCATGACCACAGTACATAGCCCACCGCCTCGTGAATATTTCACGCTGCGGCCTACTGGCATTTTTGTTATTTTGTATGTGCTCGACCGTAGGCCTCCCACTAGGCACACTAGGACCCTCGAAAAGATCAGACTCCATTTGCGATGACCAGAGCACCCTAATACCCCTTCCCAACCCCCGCTGACCATAGGCTATAGCCCACCGGCCCTGTGTCTATTTCCCACGGCTGCGCCACTTGGCATTTTTGCCATTCTGAGGCAGGCCTGACCGCTGCCTCCCATCACAAGACGAGGACTCCTCAAAAGAATGTACCCATTTCCACGCACCAGAGCCCCCAAACCCCTCCCAACCCCGCTGGACCAGGCTATAGCCCACCGCCCAGACACTGCTTCACGCACACACGAGTATTTCTTACCATTTTAGGCAGGCCTGACCGTAGCCTCCCATCAAGGCACACGAGGACCCTCGAAAAGACTGAGACCCATTTCACGCACTGAGCCCTCTGAAACCCCTCCCAACCCCTCGGGACCAAAGCACATAGCCCACTGCCTCTGGCGACCGCTTCCACGCGCTGCGCTACGCTGAGCATTTCTTGTTATTTTAGTGGGAGGCTTCTGACTGTAGCCTCCCACTCGGGTACACGAGGACCAGAGAAAGACTGTACCCATTTTCATGACCGTGAGCACCCTAAACTCCCTCCCAACCCCTCATGGACCAGCACATAGCCCACCGCCCTTGGTTCATTTCACGGCTGCGCCACTGGCATTTTTGCCATTCGAGGTGGCCTGACTGCTGCCTCCCACTGGGCACACGAGGACTCCTAAAAAGAATGTACCCATTTCCACGCACTGAGCCTCAAACCCCCTCCCAACCCTCATGGACCAAAGGCTATAGCCCACCGCCCTACGACTGCTTCACGCTACCAAGGCCATGGCTGAAAGCATTTCTTGCCATTTTAGTGTGCCTCCTGATCAGCCTCCCACTGGGCACACGAGACCCTCGAAAAGACTGTACCCATTTCACGACCAGAGCCCCGAAACCCTCCCCAACCTCATGGACCAGCATAGCCCACTGCATGACTGCTTTCACGCGCCGCGCCGCTGAGCATTTCTTTTTGCCATTTTAGGGCATGTGCCTCGATCAGAAGCCTCCCACTGGGCACACGAGGACCTCGAAAAGACTGCACCCATTTTCACGACTGTGAGCCTCCAAACCCCTCCCAACCCCTCAAGGACTAAAGGTTATAGCCCACTGCCCTCTCGACCGCTTCCATGCACAAGGCCGAGCATTTCTTGCCATTTTAGGGCAGGCCTCGACCAGAGCCTCCCACCTGGGCACACACGAGGACCCTAGAAAGACTGCACCCATTTTCATGACCAGAGCACCCTAAACCCCTCCCAACCCCTCAAGGGACCAGGCTATAGCCCACCGGCCTCGGTGACTATTTCACGCGCTATGTCACTGGCATTTCTTGCCATTTTACTGCAGCCTCGAATCAGCCTCTCACTGGCACACGAGACCCTCGAAAAGACTGTACCCATTTTCGACGCCTGTGAGCCCTGTGAACTTCCCTCCCCAACCCCTCATGACCAAAGGTTTTAGCCCACCTGCCTCGCTGACTGCTTCACGCTACTGCGCCAATCGAGCATTTCTTGCCATTTTAGGCAGGCTCTGACTGTAGCCTCCCACCTGGCACACGAGGACCCTCGAAAAGAATGTATCCATTTCCGACGACCAGAGCCCCTAAACCCCCTCCCCAACCTCATGACCAGTCTATAGCCCACTGCCCTTGAATATTTCACTACCCACAGGGCATTTCTTGCCATTTTATGTGCCTGACCGATCAGCCTCCCACTAGGCACACTAGGACCCTCGAAAAGACTGTACCCATTTTCGATGACCAGAGCACCCTAAACCCTTCCCTAACCTCATGACCAGGCTATAGCCCACCGCCTTGTCTATTTCACGGCTGCGCCACTGGCATTTTTGCCATTTGAGGGCGTGCCTCTGACCGCTGCCTCCCACTGGGCGACGAGACTCTCGAAAGAATGTATCCCATTTCCGACGACCAGAGCCCTCAAACCCTCCCCAACCCTCATGACTGACCAGGCTATAGCCCACCGCCCAGACACTGCTTCACGCTACCGGCTGAGTATTTTTTACCATTTTAGGGCGTGCCTCTGACCAGAGCCTCCCACTGGGCACACGAGGACCCTCAAAAGATCAGTACCCATTTCTTACGACCAGTGAGCCCCCAAACCCCCTCCCAACCCCCTCAAGGGACTAAAGGCTATAGCCCACCTGCTGACCGCTTCACGGCCACTGAGCATTTCTGTTATTTTAGGGGAGGCTTCGACCAGTAGCCTCCCACCTGGGTACACGAGGACCAGAAAAGACTGTACCCATTTTCGATGACCAGAGCAGCCTAAACCCCCTCCCAACCCCATGGGATCAAAGCGCTATAGCCCACCGCCCTTGTCTATTTCACGGGCTGCGCCACTGGCACATTTTTTGCCATTCGAGGGCAGTGGCTCACTGTGCCTCCCATGCACACGAGGACCTCGAAAAGAATGTACCCATTTCCCACGACCAGAGCCTCAAACCCCCTCCCTAACCCCTCATGACCAAAGGCTATAGCCCACCGCCTCCCATGACTGCTTCACCGCCAAGCGCCACTGAGCATTTCTTGCCATTTTAGGGCAGTGCCTCCTGACCGTAGCTTTCCACCTGGGCACACGAGGACCCCTCGAAAAGACTGTACCCATTTCACGACCAGAGCCCCCAAACCCCTCCCCAACCCCTCATGACCAAAGCACATAGCCCACCGCCTATGACCGCTTCCACGCACACACTGAAAGCATTTCTTGCATTTTAGTATGTGCTCGATCAGCCTCCCATCAAGCACACGAGGACCCTAGAAAGACTGACCCATTTTCACGACCAGAGTAGCCTTAAACCCTCCCCAACCTCAAGGGACCAAAGGCTACATAGCCCACCGCCTACGTGTCTATTTCACGGGCTGCGCCATACTGGCATTTTTCATTTGAGGGCAGTGCCTCTGACTGCTGCCTCCCATCAAGCACATGAGGACTCCTCAAAAGAATGTACCCATTTCTCACCACTGAGCCCCCAAACCCCTCCCCAACCCCTCATGGACCAAAGGCTATAGCCCACCGGACTCTTGACTATTTCACGTGTCAAGGCCATTGGCATTTTCACATTTTAGGCGTGCTTCCTGACCTGTAGCCTCCCACTTGGCACACGAGGACCCTCGAAAAGACTGTACCCATTTCACGACCAGAGCCCCGAAACCCCTCCCAACCCCACCATCGGCCTTTCGCTGACTTGCTGACTGGTTCACACAGCCTGGTATTTTTGCTATTTGAGGTGTGCTTGACTGCTGCCTCCCATCGGCACGAGACCCTCGAAAAGACTGTACCCATTTCCACGACACAGAGCCCCAACCCTCCCAACCCCTCATGCTGACCAAAGGCTATAGCCCACCGCCCTTGTCTATTTCACGGGCTGCGCTCACTGGCATTTCTTGCCATTTTAGGGCAGGCTTCTGACTGTAGCCTCAGACCGGGCACACGAGGACTCCTCGAAAAGAATGTACGATTTCCGACGACTCAGAGCCCTCAAACCCCTCCCAACCCTCATGGGACCAGCTTATAGCCCACCGACTCAGGTTCTATTTCACGGCTGCGCCATTGGCATTTCTTGCCATTAGAGGGCGTGCTTCTGACTGCTGCTCCCACTGGGCACACGAGGACTCTCGAAAAGAATGTACCCATTTCACCCACTGAGCCCCTTAAACCCCTCCCTAACCGCCATGGGACCAGCATATAGCCCACCGCCTGGTGACTATTTCATGCATCACTGCACAGGTATTTCTGGCCATTTTAGGGCAGACTTCTGACCGTAGCCTCCCACTCGGCACACGAGGACCCTCGAAAAGACTGTACCCATTTCTGACCAGACCCCTCAAACCCCTCCCAACCCTCAAGGGACCAGGCTATAGCCCACCCGCCCGACTGCTTTCACGAGTAGGCGCATTGAGCATTTCTGCCATTTAGCAGGCCTCTGACCGTAGCCTCCCACTGGGCACACGAGGACCCTCGAAAAGAATATACCCATTTCCGACTCCCAGAGCCCCTAAACCCCCTCCCCAACCCCCGCGGACCAAAGGCTATACCCACGGGCCTTAGTGAATACCCGCGCACACTGGCATTTTGCCATTTTAGGTGCTGATCAAGGTCCCACTGCACACACGAGGACCCTCGAAAAGACTGACCCATTTCTGACGCACCAGAGCCCCAAACCCCTCCCAACCCTCATGGAACAAAGCACATAGCCCACCGGCCTCATGACTGGTTCACTCGCCTGGCCACGAGCATTTCTTGTTATTTTAGGGCAGGCTTCTGACCGTAGCCTCCCACTGGCACACGAGGACCCTCAAAAGACTGTACCCATTTTCATGACCAGAACACCCTAAACCCCTCCCCAACCCACGCTGACCAGCATTATAGCCCACTGCCCTTGTCTATTTCCCACGGCTGCGCCATTGGTATTTTTGCCATTCTGAGGGCAGGCCTCTGACTGCTGCCTCCCACTGGGCACACACGAGGACTTCTCGAAAAGAATGTACCCCCCCCTCCCAACCTCATGACCAGCACTTATAGGCCCACTGCCCCGGCGACTGCTTTACGCGCTACAAGGCCACATGTCTTACCATTTTAGGCAGGCTTCTGACCGTGGCCTCCCACTGGGCACACGAGGACCCTCGAAAAGACAGTACCCATTTCCGAAGACCAGAGCCCCTCAGAACTTCCCACCCAACCCCATGACCAAAGGTTATAAACCACCGCCCTTGGTGACTGCTTCACGCCAAGGCTCACTGAGCATTTCTTGCCATTTTAGGGCAGGCCTCGACAGAGCCTCCCACTGCACACGAGACCTCGAAAAGAATGTACCCATTTCCACGCACTGAGCCCCTAAACCCTCCCAACCCCACGGACCAGCATATAGCCCACTGCCTATGGACTATTTCACGCACTGGCCCACTGGCATTTCTTGCCATTTTAGGCAGGCTGATCAGAGCCTCCCACCTGGGCACACGAGGACCCTCTAAAGACTGTACCCATTTTCACGCCTGTGAGGCCTGTAACTTCCTCCCAACCCCCGCTGACCAAAGGCTTATAGCCCACTGCCCTGACTGCTTCATCACACAGCTGAAAGCATTTCTTGTTATTTTAGGTAGGCCTCTCGATCAGAGCCTCCCATCCTGGGCACACGAGGGACCTCGAAAAGAATGTACCCATTTCACGCACTGTGAGCCCCTAAACCCTCCCCAACCCCTCATGACCAAAGGCTATAGCCCACCGGCCCTCGGTGAAATTTCACGCTGCCACTGGCATTTCTTTCACATTTTAGTGTGCTCAATCAGCCTCCCACTAGGCACACTAGGACCCTCGAAAAGACTGTACCCATTTCTGACCACCAGAGCCCCCCAAACCCCCCAACCCCTCATGACCAAAGGATATAGCCCACTGCCTCGCTGACTGCTTTCACGAGCTGCGCCACTGAGCATTTCTTGCCATTATTTTAGCAGGCCTGACCAGTAGCCTCCCACCTGGGCACACGAGGACCCTCGAAAAGAATATACCCATTTCACAACCAGAGCCTTAAACCCCCTATCCAACCTCATGACTAAAGGCTATACACACGGGCGTTTGAATATTTCACGCGGCTGCGCTTGGCATTTCTTGTTATTTTAGGGCAAAGCTCGATCAGAGCCTCCCACCTGGGCACACGAGACCCCTCAAAAGATCAGACCCATTTCTGATGACCAGAGCCCCAAAAACCCCCCCCCCCAACCCCCGCGGACCAACGGCTATAGCCCACCAGCCCCATGACTATTTCACGCTACCGCCAGGCATGTCTTACATTTTAGGGCAGGCTTCGACCAGAGCCTCCCAATCGGGCACACGAGGATCCTCGAAAAGACTGCACCCATTTCCACGCCTGTGAGCCCTGTAACTTCCTCCCAACCCCTGACCAAAGGCTATAAACCACAGCTCCGACTGCTTCCACGCACAAGGCCATGAGTATTTCTTGCCATTTTAGGCAGGCCTCTGACCAGAGCCTCCCACTGGCACACGAGGACCCCTCAAAAGAATGTACCCATTTCCACGCACTGTGAGCCCTAAACCCCTCCCAACCCCTCAGATCATATATAGCCCACCGCCCTTGAATATTTCACGCACATGGCCATGCTTGTTATTTTAGGGTGTGCTTCTGATCAGAGCCTCCCATCACACACGAGGACCCTCAAAAGACTGTACCCCTTTTCATGACCAGCACCCTAAACCCTCCCAACCTCCGCTGGACCAAAGGCTATCGCCCCACCGCCTTTGTCTATTTCACACGCTACCGCTGGGCATTTTTACCATTTTAGGCAGGTCTCAGACTGAGCCTCCCACTTGGCACACGAGGACTCTCGAAAAGAATGTACCCATTTCACGACTGTGAGCCCCTTAAACCCCTCCCAACCCCTCAAGGACTGACCAGCACATAGCCCACCGCCCTGTGACTATTTCACACGCAGTCTACTGGTATTTCTTGCCATTTTAGGGCGTGCTCTGACCAGAGCCTCCCACCTGGGCACACGAGGACCTCGAAAAGACTGTACCCATTTCTGACGACCAGAGCCCCAAACCCCTCCCAACCCTCATGACCAGCATTATAGCCCACCGCCTTAAGTGACTATTTCACGTGTTGCGTCACTGGTATTTCTAACCATTTTAGGGCAGGCTTGATCAGAACCTCCCACTGGCACACGAGGACCCTCGAAAAGACTCAGACCCATTTTCACGCCCTCCCTCCTAACCCCTGCTGCCCCAGCACTGGTGCCCACCGCCTCGGCACAGCGCTGGCCACTGAGCATTTCTTGGCTTTTTACGGCAGGCCTCTGACCATAGCCTCCCATCACACGAGGACCCTCGAAAACAATGTACCCATTTCCGACGCACAGAGCCCCTAAACCCCTCCCCAACCCCCCGCAGACCAGGCTATAGCCCACCGCCTCGGTGAATATTTCACGCCACTACTGGGCATTTCTTGCCATTTTAGGCAGGCTTCAATCAGAGCCTCCCACTAGGCACACTAGGACCCTCGAAAAGACTCAGTACCCATTTCTGACCACCGTGAGCCCCTGAAACCCCTCCCCAACCCCCATGACCAAAGGATATAGCCCACTGCCTCACGACTGCTTTCACGAAGCTGGGCGCCATTGAGCATTTCTTATTATTTGTGCAGGCCTCTCGACCGTAGCCTCCCATCTGGGCACACGAGGACCCTCTAAAAGAATATACCCATTTCACAAACCAGAGCCCTAAACCCCTATCCAACCCCTCAAGGACCAAAGGCTATACACACGGGCGTCAGTGAATATTTCACGCACAAGGCCATGGCATTTCTTGCCATTTTAGCAGTGCTTCCTGATCAGAGGCCTCCCACTGGGCACACGAGGACCCTCAAAAGACTGTACCCCATTTCTAACCCACTGAGCCCCGAAACCCCTCCCCAACCCCGCTGGACCAATGGCTATAGCCCACCAGCCCTCATGACTATTTCACGCTACAAGGCCGCTAGGCATGTTCTTGCCATATTTTAGTGGCAGTGCTTCCTGATCAGCCTCCCACTCGGGCACACGAGGATCCTCAAAAGACTGCACTCCATTTCCGACGCCTGCAGCCCTGTAACTTCCTCCCCAACCCCTCGACCAAAGGCTAAGAGAACCATTGTGCCCTCATGACTGCTTCACGCGCACCAAGGCTGAGCATTTCTTGCCATTTTAGGGCAGGCCTCGACTGTAGCCTCCCACCGGGCACATGAGACCTCGAAAAGAATGTACCCATTTCCACGACCAGAGCCCCTAAACCCCTCCCCAACGCATCAGTGGCTATAGCCCACCGCCCTTGAATATTTCCACGCGCTGGCCACATGGGCGCTTGTTATTTTAGGCAGGCTTCGGATCAGAGCCTCCCCACTGCACACGAGGACCCTCGAAAAGACTGTACTCTTTCATGACCAAAGCACCCTAAACCCTCCCCCAACCTCCGCTGGACCAGGCTATCGCCCACCGCCTCGGTGGTTCTATTTCACGCTACCGCTTGGCATTTTTACCATTTTAGGCAGGTCTCTGCATCAGTAGCCTCCCACCTGGGCACACGAGGACTCTCGAAAAGAATGTACCCATTCTCACGACCGTGAGCCCTCAAACCCCTCCCAACTCCCTCATGGACCAAAGTGTTATAGCCCACCGCCCCAAGTGACTATTTCACACGCAGTCACTGGTATTTTTGCACATTTTAGGCAGGCTTGACCGTCAGCCTCCCACTGGGCACACGAGACCCTCAAAAGACTGCACTCCATTTCGACGCACTGAGCCCTCAAACCCCTCCCAACCTCATGGGACTAGTTATAGCCCACCGGCCCTTGCGGATTATTTCACGTGTTGCGCTACTTGGTATTTCTAACCATTTTAGGCAGGCTTCTGACCAGAATCCTCCCACTGGCACACGAGGACCCTCGAAAAGACTGCACCCATTTTCACGCCTGTGAGCCCTCGTAACTTCCCTCCCAACCCCGCTGACCAAAGGCTATAGCCCACCGCCTCTGGCTGACAGCCGCTACTGCACAAGGCTACTGAGCATTTCTTGCCATTTTACTGTGCCTCCTGATCAGAGCCTCCCATCAAGCACACGAGGACCTCGAAAAGAATGTACCATTCCGACGACCAGAGCCCCTAAACCCTCCCCAACCCCTGACCAAAGGATATAGCCCACTCCCTGTGAATATTTCACGCTGGGCCATGCCATTGGCATTTCTTGCCATTTTAGGGCAGGCTTCTGACCGTAGCCTCCCACTAGGCACACTAGGACCCTCGAAAAGACTGTACCCATTTCTGACGACCAGAGCCCCCGAAACCCCCACCCCAACCCCCCCGGACCAAAGGCTATAGCCCACCGGCCTGACTGCTTCACGCGCTACTAAGGCCATTGGGCATGTCTTGCCATTTTAGGGCAGGCTTCTGACCGTAGCCTCCCACTGGGCACACGAGGACCCTCGAAAAGACTGTACCCATTTCCGAAGCCCAGAGCCCCAGAACTTCCCACCCCAACCCCCGCGGACCAAAGGCTATAAAACCACCGGCCTCGGCGACCGTTTCACGCGCTGCGCCGCTGAGCATTTCTTGCCATTTTAGGGCAGGCCTCTGACCGTAGCCTCCCACTCGGCACACGAGGACCCTCGAAAAGAATGTACCCATTTCCGACGACCAGAGCCCCCTAAACCCCCTCCCCAACCCCCACGGACCAAAGGCTATAGCCCACCGGCCTCGGTGACTATTTCACGCGCTGCGCCACTGGGCATTTCTTGCCATTTTAGGGCAGGCTTCTGACCGTAGCCTCCCACTGGGCACACGAGGACCCTCGAAAAGACTGTACCCATTTCTGACGACCAGAGCCCCCGAACCCTCCCCAACCCCTGGACCAAAGGGCTATAGCACACCGGCCTTTGAGACTATTTCACGCGATGCGCCATTGGGCAAGTCTTGGCATTTTAGGTCAGGCTTCTGTCAGAGCCTCGACTGGCTCACGAGGACCCTCGAAAAGACTGCACCCATTTCCGACACCTGTAACCTGTAACTTCCCTCCCAACCTCAAGGGACCAATGTTATAGTCCATCGGCCCCATGACTGCTTCACGCTACTGTGTCACTGGCATTTCTTGTTATTTTAGGGCAGTGCTTCTGAACGTAGCCTCCCACTGGGCACACGAGGACCTCGAAAAGATTGTACCCATTCCACGCACCAGAGCCTCCAGAACCCCTCCCAACCCCTCAAGGACCAAAGGCTATAGCCCACTGCCTGGCGATTATTTCACGCTGGCCACGTCATTGAATGTCTTGCCATTTTATGGCGTACTGACCAGAGCCTCCCACTGGGCACACGAGACCCTCTAAAAGACTGCACCCATTTTCGACGCCTGTGAGGCCCGTAACTTCCTCCCAACCCCGCTGACCAAAGGCTATAGCCCACCGCCTCCATGACTGCTTCACGCTGCGCACATTGAGCATTTCTTTATTTTAGGTAGGCTTCTGACCGTAGCCTCCCACTGTGCACACGAGGAACCTCGAAAAGACTGAACCCATTACCGACAACCAGAACCCCCAAACCCCTCCCTAAGCCCCGAAACCCTCCCCAACCCCTCATGACCAGTATTATAGCCCAACGGCCTTTGGTGATTATTTCACGCTACTGGTCATTGGCATTTTTGCTATTTTAGGGCAGGCTTGACCGTAGCCTCCCACTGGGCACACGAGGACCCTCTAAAAGATCAGACCCATTTTCGACGCCCAGAGGCCTGTAACTTCCTCCCAACCCCCGCCGACCAGTTATAGCCCACCGCCCCCATGACTGCTTCACGCTACAAGGCCTGGGCTGAGCATTTCTTGTTATTTTAGGTAGGCCCCTGACCGTAGCCTCCCACTGGGCACACGAGACCTCAAAAGAATGTACCCATTTCACGACTCGTGAGCCCCTAAACCCCTCCCAACTGGACCAGGTTATAGCCCACCGCCCTGTGAATATTTCACGCTGGCCACTAAGCATTTCTTGCCATTTTAGGGCAGGCTTCTGACCGTAGCCTCCCACTAGGCACACTAGGACCCTCGAAAAGACTGTACCCATTTCTGACCACCAGAGTCTCAAACCCTCCCCAACCCCGCTGACCAAAGTTGATATAGCCCACCGCCTCATGACTGCTTTACGAGCTGCGCCACTGAGCATTTCTTGCCATTTTAGGCAGTGCCTGACCGTAAGGCCTCCCATCAAGTACACTAGGACCCTCGAAAAGAATATACCCATTTCCGACAACCAGAGCCCCTAAACCCCCTATCCAACCCCCGCGGACCAAAGGCTATACACACGGGCGTCGGTGAATATTTCACGCGCTGCGCCGCTGGGCATTTCTTGCCATTTTAGGGCAGGCTTCTGACCGTAGCCTCCCACTGGGCACACGAGGACCCTCGAAAAGACTGTACCCATTTCTAACGACCAGAGCCCCCGCAAACCCCACCCCCACCCCATGACCAATGGCTATAGCCCACCAGCCCCATGACTATTTCACGCTACCGCTTAGGCATGTCTTGCCATTTTAGGCAGGCTTCCGATCAGAGCCTCCCACTGGGCACACGAGGATCCTCGAAAAGACTGCACCGATTTCCCACGCCCAGTGAGCCCTGTAACTTCCTCCCAACCCCTCGGACCAAAGGCTATAAACCACAGTGCCTCGGCGACTGCTTCACGCACAAGGCCACTGAGCATTTCTTGCCATTTTAGGTGTGCCTCACTGTAGCCTCCCACTGGGCACACGAGGACCTCGAAAAGAATGTACCCATTTCTCACGCACCAGAGCCCCTAAACCCTCCCAACCCCCGCATCAAAGGCTATAGCCCACCGCCTTGGTGAATATTTCACGCTACGGCCACACATGCTTTCACATTTTAGTGTGCCTGATCAGTAGCCTCCCATCAAGCACATGAGGACCCCTCAAAAGACTGTACCCCTTTCATGACCAAAGCACCCTAAACCCTCCCAACCTCCGCTGGGACTATCGCCCACCGCCTTGTTCTATTTGCTGCTACGCCTGGCATTTTTACCATTTTAGTGTGTCTCGTGACCGTAGCCTCCCACCGGGCACACGAGGACTCTCGAAAAGAATGTACCCATTTCCACCGCCGAGAGCCCCCGAAACCCCCTCCCCACCCCCTCGCGGACCAAAGGCTATAGCCCACCGGCCTCGGTGACTATTTCACGCGCAGCGCCGCTGGGTATTTCTTACATTTTAGTGTGCTGACTCAGGCCTCCCACTCGGGCACAAGAGGACCTCAAAAGACTGTACCCATTACTCAAGCTTCCAGAGCCCTGAACTTCCCACCCTAACCCCTCATGGGACCAAAGGCTATAAAACCACTGCCCTATGACTGCTTTCACGTGTTGCGTCATTGGTATTTCTAACCATTTTAGGGCTTGACCAGAGGCCTCCCACTGCACACGAGGGACTCTCGAAAAGAATGTACCCATTTCCGAGGACCAGAACCCCCAAACCCCCCCCCAACCCCACGGACCAGCACATTATAGCCCACTGCCTTTGTGACTATTTCACGCTGCGCCACTGGCATTTCTTGCCATTTTAGTGCGTGCTTCGACCGTAGGCCTCCCACCTGGCACACGAGGACCCTCGAAAAGCCTGTACCCATTTTGGATGACCAGAGCCCCTAAACCCTCCCCAACCTCATGGACCAGCTTATAGCCCACCGCCTTGAGACTATTTCACGCCACAAGGCCACTGGCATGTCTTGTTATTTTAGGGCAGTGCTTCTCAGAGGCCTCCGACTGGGCTCACGAGGACCCTCGAAAAGACTGTGACCCATTTCCGACACCTGTAACCCTGTAACTTCCTCCCAACCTCATGACCAAATGCTATAGTCCATCGGCCTCGGCGACCGTTTCACGCGCTGTGCCGCTGGGCATTTCTTGCCATTTTAGGGCAGGCTTCTGAACGTAGCCTCCCACTGGGCACACGAGGACCCTCGAAAAGATTGTACCCATTTCCGACGACCAGAGGCCCCGAAAACCCCGCCCCCACCCCTCATGACCAGCATAGCCCACCGCCTCATGATTATTTCACGCCAAGGCCACTGGAATGTCTCATTTTATGGCGGTGCTTCCTGACCAGAGCCTCCCACTGGCACACGAGACCCTCAAAAAGCCTGTACCCATTTCCGACGCCCAGAGCCCTGTAACTTCCTCCCAACCCCTCATGGACTAAATGTTATAGCCCACCGCCCCATGACTGCTTCACGCTGCAATCACTGGTATTTCTTGCCATTTTAGGGCAGGCCTCTGACCGTAGCCTCCCACTGGGCACACGAGGACCCTCGAAAAGACTGTACCCATTTCCGACAACCAGAACCCCCGAAACCCCCTCCCCAACCCCCGAAACCCCCTCCCCAACCCCCGCGGACCAAAGGCTATAGCCCAACGGCCTCGGTGACTATTTCACGCGCTGGGCCGCTGGGCATTTCTTGCCATTTTAGGGCAGGCTTCTGAACGTAGGCTCCCACTGGGCACACGAGGACCCTCGAAAAGACTGTACCCATTTTCGATGACCAGAGCCCCCTAAACACCCTCCCGACCCTCATGGGACCAGCACATAGCCCACCGCCTCAAGTGACTATTTCATGCGCTGCACATTGGCATTTTTGCCATTTTAGGTGTGCCTCTCACCGTAGCCTCCCACTGGGCACACGAGGACCCTCGAAGGACTGTACCCATTTCAAGACCAGAGCCCCCAAACCCCCTAACCCCTCATGGACCATAGGCTATAGCAGCCCACTGCCTGACTATTTCACGCTGCGCCATTGGCATTTCTTGCCATTTTAGGGCAGGCCTCGATCAGAGCCTCCCACTGGGTACACGAGGACCCTCGAAAAGATCAGACCCATTTCGACGCCTGTGAGCCCCCGAACGCACTCTCCCAACCTCCGTGGACCAAAGGCTTATAGCCCACCGCCCTTGGTGACTATTTCACGCGCTGCGCACTGGTATGTCTTGCCATTTTAGGCGTGCTTCTGATCAGTAGCCTCCCATTGGGCACACGAGACCCTCGAAAAAGACTGCACTCCATTTCCGACGACTGTGAGCCCCAAACCCCGCCCCCAACCCCTCAAGGGACCAAAGGCTATAGCCCACCGTCTCGGTGACTATTTCCAAGAGCGCCTGCAGAGGGCATTTCTTGCCATTTTAGGGCAGGCCTCTGATCAGTAGCCTCCCACCGGGTACACGAGGACCTTCAAAAGATCAGACCCATTTCGGATGCCTAGAGCCCCGAACTCCCTCCCCAACCCCTCATGGACCAAAGGATATAGCCCGGCCCAGCCACTGGCAAGTTCTTGTTTTTTAGGGGCTTCACCGATCAGAGCCTCCCATCGGGCACACGAGGACCCTCGAAAAGATCAGACCCATTTCCCACCACTGAGCCCCGAAACCCCTCCCAACCCCTCATGACCAAAGGCTATAGCCCACCGCCTGGTGACTATTTGACGCTACTGAGCTGGCATTGTTTTGCCATTTTTGTGTGCTTCTGACCGTAGCCTCCCACTGGGCACACGAGGACCCTCGAAAAGACTGTACCCATTTTCGACGACCAGAGCCCCCGAAACCCCCCCCCCACCCCCCCGGACCCAAGGCGATAGCCCCCCGGCCTCAAGTGATTATTTCAGCCACTGGGTTGGCATTTTTGTCATTTTAGGCAGGCCTCGATCGTAGCCTCCACGGGCACACAAGGACCTCGACAAGATGTACCCATTTGCGACGCCTGTAACCCCGAACGCCTCCCAACCTCGGACCAGGTTATAGCCCACCGCCTCATGGCGACTGCTTTCACGCACAAGGCCATTGGCATTTCTTGCCATTTTAGGGCAGGCCTCTGACCGTAGCCTCCCACTGGGCACACGAGGACCTTCGAAAAGAATTTACCCATTTCCGACGACCCCCTCCCCAACCCCCTCCCCAACCCCCGCGGACCAAGGGCTATAGCCCACCGGCCTCGGTGACTATTTCACGCTACTACGCCACCGGGCATTTCTTGCCATTTTAGGCAGTGCTTCACCGTAGCCACCCACAGGGCACACGAGGACACTCAAAAGATCAGAATCATTTTTGATGACCAGAGCCCCTAAACTCCTCCCCACCCCTCATGGACCAAAGGCTATAGCCCACGCCCCTATGATTATTTCACTGGCTACGCTACTGGCATGTCTTGCCATTTTAGGATGTGCTTCGACTGGCCTCCCAATGGACACACGAGGACACTCGAAAAGACTGTACCCATATCCGACGACTGAGCCCCTCTAAACCCCTCCCCCAACCCTCATGGACTAAAGGCTATAGCCCACCCTTAGTGATTATTTCCTGCTGGCCATGGCTGGGCATTTCTTGCCATTTTAGGGCAGGCCTCTGACCGTAGCCTCCCACTGCGCACACGAGGACCCTGAAAAAGACTGTACCCATTTCTGACTCCCAGAGCCCCCGAACGCCCCTCCCCAACCCCCGCGGACCAAAGGCTATAGCCCACCGGCCTCGGCGACTATTTCACGCGCTGCGCCACTGGGCATTTCTTGCCATTTTAGGGCAGGCCTCTGACCGTAGCCTCCCACTAGGTACACGAGGACCCTCGAAAAGGCTGTACCGATTTCGGACACCCAGATCCCCCGAACGACCCTCCCCAACCCCCGTGGTCCAAAGGCTATAGCCCACCGGCCTCGGTGACTATTTCACGTGCTGCGCCGCTAGGCATGTCTTGCCATTTTAGGGCAGGCTTCTGACCGTAGCCTCCCACTGGGCACACGAGGACCCTCGAAAAGACTGTACCCATTTCCGATGACCAGAGCCCCCTAAACCCCCTCCCCAACCCCCGCGGACCAAAGGCTATAGCCCACCGGCCTCGGTGACTATTTCACTGGGCATTTCTTGCCATTTTAGGTAGGCTTGACCCAGATCCTCCCACTGGGCACACTAGGACCCTTGAAAAGACTGTACCCATTTCACGCACCAGAGCCCCTAAACCCCTTCCCAACACCATGGACCAAAGGCTATAGCCCACCGCCTCACGACTGTTTTCACGCGCGCTGCGCCATTGGCATGTCTCATTTTAGGTGCTTGATCAGAGCCTCCCACCGGGCACACGAGACCCTCGAAAAGACTGCACCCATTTCAAGACCAGAGCCCTCAAACCCCCCAACCTCAAGGACCAAAGGATATAGCCCACTGCCTCAAGGATTATTTCCCCACGCGGCCATGCCTGGCTGGGCATTTTCTTGCCATTTTAGGCAGGCTCGATCAGTAGCCTCCCACTGGTACACGAGACCTCGAAAAGACTGTACCCATTTCGACTCCCAGAGCCCCCGAACGCCCCTCCCAACCTCCGTGGGACCAGGCTATAGCCCACCGGCCCTTGGTGACTATTTCACGCGCGCTGCGCTACTGGGCATGTTCACATTTTAGGCAGGCTTCTGATCGTAGCCTCCCACTGGGGACACGAGGACCCTCAAAAAGACTGTACCCATTTCCGACGACCAGAGCCCCAAACCCCCCCCAACCCCTCAAGGGACCAGGCACATAGCCCACCGCCCCTGTGACTATTTCACAGAGGCAAGAGGCATTTCTTGCCATTTTAGGCAGGCCTGACCGTAGCCTCCCACCGGGTACACGAGACCTTGAAAAGATCAGACCCATTTCGGATGCCTAGAGCCCCCGAACCCCCCTCCCCAACCCCTCATGGACTAAATGATATAGCCCACCGCCTCAGCGATTATTTCACGCCTGCGCCATTGGCAAGTCTTGTTTTTAGGCGTGCCTGATCAGAGCCTCCCACTGGGCACACGAGGACCCTCGAAAAGACTGTACCCATTTCCGACGACTGAGCCCTCAAACCCCTCCCCAACCCTCATGGGACCAAAGGCTATAGCCCACCGGCCTCGGCGACTATTTGACGCGCTGAGCCGCTTGGTATTGCTTGCCATTTTAGGGCAGGCTTCTGACCGTAGCCTCCCACTGGGCACACGAGGACCCTCGAAAAGACTGTACCCATTTCTGACGACCAGAGCCCCCGAAACCCCCTCCCCAACCCCCGCGGACCAAAGGCTATAGCCCACCGGCCTCAGTGACTATTTCCCGCGCCGCGCGGCTGGGCATTTCTTGTCATTTTAGGGCAGGCCTTTGATCGTAGCCTCCCACGGGGCACACAAGGACCCTCGACAAGACTGTACCCATTTGCGACGCCCAGAACCCCCGAACGCCACTCCCCAACCCCTGCGGACCAAAGGCTATAGCCCACCGGCCTTGGCAACCGTTTCACGCGCTGCGCCGCTGGGCATTTCTTGCCATTTTAGGGCAGGCCTCTGACCGTAGCCTCCCACTGGGCACACGAGGACCTTCGAAAAGAATGTACCCATTTCCGACGACCCCCTCCCCAACCCCCGCGGACCAAGGGCTATAGCCCACCGGCCTCGGTGACTATTTCACGCGCTGCGCCGCTGGGCATTTCTTGCCATTTTAGGGCAGGCTTCTGACCGTAGCCTCCCACTGGGCACACGAGGACCCTCGAAAAGACTGTAATCATTTTTGATGACCAGAGCCCCCTAAACTCCCTCCCCTACCCCCGCGGACCAAAGGCTATAGCCCACCGGCCTCATGACTATTTCACTTACGCTACTGGCATGTCCCGCCATTTTTAGATTGTGCTTCACTGCTGCTCCCAATGGACACACGAGGACCCTCGAAAAGACTGTACCCATTTCCGACCCACTGTGAGCCCCTAAACCCTCCCCCAACCCCTCAAGGACCAAAGGCTATAGCCCACCGCCTTATGACTATTTCCTGGCTGGCTAAGCATTTCTTGCCATTTTAGGCAGTGCCTCTGATCAGCCTCCCACCGCACACGAGGACCCTGAAAAGACTGTACCCATTTCGACTCCTGTGAGCCCCGAACGCCCCTCCCCAACCCCCATGACCAGTACATAGCCCACCGCCCCATGATTATTTCACGCCACGCGCCCACTGGGCATTTCTTGCCATTTTAGGCAGGCCTCTGACCGTAGCCTCCCACTCAGGTACACGAGACCCTCGAAAGGCTGCACCGATTGACACCTGATCCCCGAACGACCTCCCCAACCCCGTGGTCCAGCACATAGCCCACCGGCCTCGGTGACTATTTCACGTGTTGCGCCCGCTTAGGCATGTCTCACATTTTAGGCAGGCTTCTGACCGTAGCCTCCCACTGGCACACGAGGACCCTCGAAGATCAGACCCATTTCTCCGAGGACCAGAGCCCCCAAACCCCACCCCAACCCCTCATGGACCAAAGGCTATAGCCCACCGGCCTGGTGACTATTTCACACAAGGCCACAAGGGTATTTTCTACCATTTTAGGGTAGGCTTGACTGTATCCTCCCACTGCACACTAGGACCCTTGAAAAGACTGTACCCATTTTCGACGACTGTGAGCCCCCTAAACCCCTCCCCAACCCTCAAGGACTAAAGTATAGCCCACTGCCTTGGTGACTATTTCACGCGCTGGCCACTGGGATTTTTGCACTTTAGGCAGTGCCTCTGACCGTAGCCTCCCACCGGGCACACGAGACCCTCGAAAAGATCACCCATTTCCGACGACCAGAGCCCCAAACTCCTCCCTTACCCCTCATGACCAAAGGTTTTAGCCCACCGCCCTGATTATTTCACGCGCTGGCCACTGGGTATTTCTTACATTTTAGGGCAGTGCTTCTGAACGAGCTCCCATCAAGGGCACACGAGGACCCTCAAAAGACTCAGACCATTTTCGACGCACCAGAGCCCCTAAACCCCTCCCCAACCCCTCATGGACCAAAGGCTATAGCCCACCGGCCTCATTAACTATTTCACGCTGCGCTGCTTGGTATTTTTGCCATTTTAGGCAGTGCCTCACCAGTAGCCTCCCATCACACGAGCACCCTCGAAAAGATCAGAGCCATTTCCCACCCACTGTGAGCCCCCAAACCCTCCTCCCAACCTCATGGACCAAAGGTTATAGCCCACTGCCTCGTGAATATTTCCAAGGCCATGGCTGGCATTTCTTGCCATTTTAGGGCAGGCCTCTGACAGAGCCTCCCCACCGGGTACACGAGGACCCTCGAAAAGATCAGACCCATTTCTGACGCCCAGAGCCCCGAACGCCCCTCCCAACCCCCATGACCAAAGGCTATAGCCCACCGCCCCATGGATTATTTCACGCCATGGCCATGGGCATGTGTCTTGCATTTTAGTAGGCTTCGACCAGTAGCCTCCCACTAGGCACACGAGGACCCTCGAAAAGACTGTACCCATTTCTCGACGCACCAGAGCCTCCAAACATCTTCCCCAACCTCATGGACCAGCATTATAGCCCACCTGTCTCGCTGATTATTTGACGCTACTGCTTGGTATTTCTTGCTATTTTAGGACAGTGCTTGACCGTAGCCTCCCACTGGGCACACGAGGTCCCTCAAAAGACTCAGACCTGCTTCCCACGACCAGAGCCCTCAAACCCCCTTCCCAACCTCATGACCAAAGGCTATAGCCCACCGTCTCAATGACTATTTCCCGCTGCGCCATGCTAAGCATTTCTTGTCATTTTAGGGCAGGCCTCTAACAGAGCTCCCACGGGCACACAAAGACCCTCAAAAGACTCAGTACTGCTCGACGCCCAGAGCCCCCGAACGCCTCACCAACCCTCATGACCAGCACAGCCCACCGGCCCTTGGTGACTATTTCACGCTGCGCCTGCTTAGGCATGTCTTGCCATTTTAGGCAGCCTTCTGACCGTAGCCTCCCACTGGCACACGAGGACCCTCAAAAGACTGTACCCATTTCACCCACTGTGAGCCCCTAAACCCTCCCCAACCCCTCATGGACTGAGGCTATAGCCCACCGCCCTTTGGTGACTATTTCACTGGCCACAAGCATTTCTTGCCATTTTAGGGTAGGCTTCTGACCGTATCCTCCCACTGGGCACACTAGGACCCTTGAAAAGACTGTACCCATTTTCGACGACCAGAACCCCCGAAACCCCCACCCCAACCCCCCCGGCCCAAAGCCCATAGCCCACTGCCCTTGGTGACTATTTCACGCGCGCTGGGCATTTTTGTAATTTTAGGCAGGCCTCTGATCATCAGCCTCTCGCTGGGCACACGAGGACCCTCGAAAAGACTGCACCCATTTCGACACCCTGTAACCCCCGAACGCCTCCCCCTAACCCTCATGACCAGTTACAATCCCACCGGCCTGGCGATTATTTCACGCGCCAAGGCTTGGCCATTATTATTTTGCCATTTTGTGGCAGGCCTCTGACTGTAGCCTCCCACGGGTACACGAGGACCTCGAAAGATCAGTACCCATTTCGACGCCCAGAGCCCCCGAACCCCCCCACCCACCCCCCGCGGACAATAGGCTATACCCCACCGCCTTGCGATTATTATTTCACGCTGCGCCCGGCTAGGCATTTTCCATTTTAGGGCAGGCTCTGGGACCGTAGCCTCCCCACTAGGTACACGAGACCCTCGAAAAGGTTGTACCCATTTCGACGCCCAGATCCTTCTCGAATCCACCCTCCCAAACGCCTCTGTGGACCAAAGCACATAGCCCACCGCCTTGGTGACTATTTCACGCCATGCGCTAAGCATGTCTTGCCATTTTAGGCAGGCTTTTTACCGAAGCCTCCCACTAACACGAGACCTCGAAAGACTGCACTCATTTCCGACCACTGTAGCCCCTAAACCCTCCCCAACCCTCAAGGGACCAAAGGCTATAACCCACTGCCTATGGATTATTTCACGCTGCGCCTGCTGGGCATTTCATGCCATTTAGGGTAGGCTTCTGATCAGATCCTCCCACTGGCACACTAGACCCTTGAAAAGACTGTACCCATTTTCGACGACTGAGCCCCCTAAACCCCTACCCAACCTCAAGGACTAAAGCCTATAGCCCACCGGCCTCGTGAATTATTTCCACGCGCTAACTGGGTATTTTTTTGTAATTTTAGGGCAGGCCTCTGACCGTAGCCTCCCATTGGGCACACGAGGACCCTCGAAAAGACTGTACCAGTTTCCGACGCCCAGCACCCCCGAACGCCCCTCCCCAACCCCTCATGACCAAAGCACATAGCCCACCGGCCTCAGGGATTTGTTCACGCGCTGCGCCGCTGGGCATTTCTTACATTTTAGGGCAGGCCTCTGACCGTAGCCTCCCACTGGGTACACGAGGACCCTCGAAAAGACTGTCCCCATTTCGGACGCCCAGAGCCCCGAACGTCCCTCCCAAACCCCATGACTGTGCCTATAGCCCACCGCCTGCGATTATTTCCACGCTGCGCCTGCTGGGCATGTCTTCCCATTTTAGGCCACGCCTCTGACCGTAGCCTCCCACCCGGCACACGCCGACCCTCGAAAATACTGTACCCATTTCGACGACTGTGAGCCTCAAACACCTTCCCAACCCCCGCTGACCAGTTACTGCCCACCGCCTCGGGCGATTATTTGACGCGCCAAGCCATGGCATTTCTTGTTATTTTAGGACAGGCTTCTGATCAGCCCTCCCACTGGGCACACACGAGGACCCTCAAAAGACTGTACCTGCTTCACGCACTGAGCCCCCCAAACCCCTCCCAACCCCTCATGGACCAAAGGCTATAGCCCACCGGCCTCAGTGACTATTTCCGGCGCTGCGCCGCTGGGTATTTCTTGTCATTTTAGGGCAGGCCTCTAACCGTAGCCTCCCACGGGGCACACAAAGACCCTCAAAAAGACTGTACCCATTTTCGACGCCCCTCCCCAACCCCCGCAGACCAAAGGCTATAGCCCACCGGCCTTCGGCAAGATTATTTCACGCTACAAGGCCATTGGCATTTCTTGCCATTTTAGGGCAGGCCCTGACCGTAGCCTCCCACTGAGCACGCGAGGACCCTCGAAAAGACTGTACCCATTTCCGACATCCAGAGCCCCCGAACGCCCTCCCCAACCCCCGCGGTCAAAGGATATAGCCCACCTGGGCACGGGCGATTATTTCACGCGCACGCCCGCTGGTCATTTCTTGTCATCTTAGGGCGGGCTTCTGACCGTAGCCTCCCACTGGGCTCACGGGAACCCTCGAAAAGACTGTACCCATTTCCGACGACCAGAGCTCCCGAAACCCCCACCCAACCTCATGGACTAAAGGATATAGCCCACCGCCTCAAGATTATATTTCCTCACAAGGCCACTGGCATTTCTTGCCATTTTAGGGCAGGCCTCTGACCGTAGCCTCCCACTGGGCACACGAGAACCCTCAAAAAGACTGTACCCACTTCCGACTCCCAGTGCCCCCGAACGCCCCTCCCCAACCCCCGCGGACCAAAGGCTATAGACCACCGGCCTCGGCGACTATTTCACGCATGGCCATTGGCATTTTTACCATTTTAGGCAGGCCTCGATCAGTAGCCTCCCACTAGGCACGAGAACCCTCGAAAAGAATGTACCCATTTCGGATGCCTGCATCCCGAACGCCCCTCCCCAACCCCGTGGACCAGCAGCTAGCCCACCGCCTGTGACTATTTCACGCGCTGCGCCCGCCTAGGGCATGTCTTGCTATTTTAGTGGCAGGCTTTTTACCGTAGCCTCCCACTGGGCACACGAGACCCTCGAAAAGACTGTACCTCCATTTCCGACGCACTGCAGCCCCTAAACCCCTCCCCAACCTCATGGACCAAAGGCTATAGCCCACTGCCTCGATGATTATTTCATGGCCATGCGCTGGGTATTTTTGCCATTTTAGGTAGGCTTGACCGTATCCTCCCACCGGGCACACTAGGAACCTTTGAAAAGACTGTACCCATTTTCACCACTAGAGCCCCCTAAACCCCTCCCCAACCCTCAAGGGACCAAAGCCTATAGCCCACCGCCTTGACTATTTCCACGCTACTGCCTGGCATTTTTTGCAATTTGTAGGCCTGACCTGTAGCCTCCCACCGGGCACACGAGGACCCTTGAAAAGACAGTACCACCTCCAAGACCAGAGCCCCGAAACCCCTCCCTTACCCCCATGACCAGCATAGCCCACCGGCCTCGGTGACTATTTCACGCACATGGGCATTTCATGCCATTTTAGGTAGGCTTCGATCAGATCCTCCCACTGGGCACACTAGGACCCTTGAAAAGACTGTACCATTTTCACGCACTGAGCCCCTAAACCCCTCCCCAACCCCTCAAGGACTAAAGCTCATAGCCCACCGGCCTCGGTGACTATTTCACGCGCTGCGCTGCTGGGCATTCTTCGCAATTTAGGGCAGGCCTCTGACCGTAGCCTCCCACTGGCACACGAGGACCTCAAAAGACTGTACCCATTTCCGACGCCTGTAACCCCTAACGCCCTCCCAACCTCATGACCAAAGCACATAGCCCACCGCCTGACTATTTCACGCCCATGCTGGCATTTTCTTGCCATTTTAGGCAGGCCTCTGACCAGTAGCCTCCCATCGGGTACACGAGGACCCCGAAAAGACTGTACCCATTTCGACCCCTGTGAGCCCCCGAACGCCCCTCCCCAAACCTCATGACCAAAGCCTATAGCCCACCTGCCCGCATGATTATTTCACGTGCATCTGGCCAAGCATGTCTTGCTTAGGTAGGCAGGCCTGACCAGTAGCCTCCCACTGGCACACGAGGACCTTCGAAAAGACTGTACCCACTCAAGACCAGAGCCTCAAACACCTTTCCCAACCTCATGACCAAAGTTATTGCCCACCGCCCGGCGATTATTTGACGCTACTGGCTGGGCATTTCTGTTATTTTAGGACAGTGCTTGACCAGAGCCTCCCACCTGGGCACACGAGGACCCTAGAAAAGACCCACCATTTTCACGCCTCCCAACCCCTGCAGACCAAAGGCTATAGCCCACCGCCTCGCGACTTATTTCACGCCAAGGCGCCTGGCTGGCATTTCTTGCCATTTTAGGGCAGGCCTGACTGAGCCTCCCCATCGGGCACGCGAGGACCCTCGAAAAGACTGTACCCATTTCCCACACCTGAGCCCCGAACGCCTCCCAACCCCTGCACTAAAGGCTATAGCCCACCGGCCTCACATGACTATTTCACGCGCTACTGGCACTGGACATTTCTTGCCATTTTAGGGCGGCTTGACCGTAGCCTCCCACTGGCTCACGAGACCCTCAAAAGACTGTACCCATTTCCGACGACACCTGAGCCCAAACCCCTCCCAACCCTCATGGGACCAAAGGCTATAGCCCACCGCCTCTGACTATTTCCTGCTGCGCCGCTGGGCATTTCTACCGATTTTAGGGCAGGCCTTGACCGTAGCCTCCCACTCAGGTGCACGAGGAACTCCCGAAAAGATCGTACCCATTTCTGATGCCCAGATCCCGAACGCCCCTCCCCAACCCCTGGGACCAGCACATAGCCCACCGCCCGTGACTATTTCCACGCGCTGGCCACTGGCTTGTCTTGTTATTTTAGGGCAGGCTTCTGACCGTAGCCTCCCACTGGTACACGAGGACCATCAAAAGACTGCACCCATTTTCATGACCAGAGCCCCCAAACCCTCCCAACCCCCGCTGGACCAGTATTATAGCCCACCGCTTCAAGTGACTATTTCACGACTGGCCACTGTGTATTTTTACCATTTTGTGGCAGGCTCAGACCAGAGCCTCCCACTGGGCACAGGAGGACCCTCAAAAGACTGTACCCATTTCCGACGCCCAGAGCCTCCGAACGCCCCTCCCAACCCCTGTGGACCAAAGTTATAGACCACCGCCTCGGCTGATTATTTCACGCGCTATGCCATTGGCATTTACCATTTTAGGCAGTGCCTGACCGTCAGAGCCTCCCACTAGGTGCACGAGAACCTCGAAAAGAATGTACCCATTTCGATGCCCAGATCCCCGAACGCCCCTCCCCAACCCCCTGGACCAGGCTATAGCCCACCGCCCTATGACTATTTCACGCCTGCGCCGCTAGGCATGTCTTGTCATTTTAGTGCAGGCTTTTTACCGTAGCCTCCCACTGGGCACACGAGGACCATATAAAAGACTGTACCCATTTACGACCGTGAGCCCCTAAACCCCCTCCCAACCTCATGGACCAAAGGCTATAGCCCACCGGCCTCGATGACTCATTTCACGCTACTACACTGTAAGTATTTTTGCCATTTTGGCAGGTTGACCGATCCTCCCAACCGCACACTAGGAACCTTGAAATGACTGTACCCATTTTCGACGACCAGAGCCCCCGAAAACCCCGCCCCAACCCTCATGACTAAAGCCTATAGCCCACCGCCTTGACTATTTCACGCTGCCATTGGCATTTTTGTAATTTTAGGCAGGCCTCGATCAGAGCCTCCCACTGGGCACACGAGGACCCTTGAAAAGACAGTACCCATTTCCGAAGACCAGAGCCCCCGAAACCCCCTCCCTTACCCTCATGGGACCAGCATAGCCCACCGCCTGGTGACTATTTCACGCCACAAGGCCATGGGCATTTCATGCCATTTTAGGTAGGCTTGACCAGATCCTCCCACTGGGCACACTAGGACCCTTGAAAAGATCAGACCCATTTTCGACGACCGTAACCCCTAAACCCTCCCCCAACCCTCATGGACTAAAGCCTATAGCCCACCGCCTGTGACTATTTCACGCGCTGCGCTGCTGGCATTTTTGCAATTTTAGGCAGGCCTGACCGAGCCTCCCATCTGCACACGAGGACCCTCGAAAAGACTCAGTACTCATTTCCGACGCCCAGAACCCCTAACGCCTCCCCAACCCCGGACCAAAGGCTATAGCCCACCGCCTCGGCTGACTATTTCACGCGCTGCGTCATTGGCATTTCTTGCCATTTTAGGCAGGCTCTGACCAGAGCCTCCCACTGGGTACACGAGACCTCAAAGACTGTACCCATTTCGGACCCCCAGAGCCCTCTTAACGCCCCTCCCCAAACCTCAAGGACTAAAGCCTATAGCCCACCGCCCCATGACTATTTCACGCATCAAGGCCATGGCATGTCTTGCCAGCTTTTAGGTAGGCCTGACCAGAGCCTCCCACTGGGCACACGAGACCTCGAAAAGACTCACTCCAATTCTGACGACCAGAGCCCCCGAAACACCTTCCCCAACCCCCGCGGACCAAAGGCTATTGCCCACCGGCCTCGGCGACTATTTGACGCGCTGCGCTGCTGGGCATTTCTTGCTATTTTAGGACAGGCTTCTGACCGTAGCCTCCCACTGGGCACACGAGGACCCCAAAAGACCCAGACCCATTTTCGACGCCTCCCCAACTCCTGCAGAGACCAAAGGCTATAGCCCACCGCCCATGATTATTTCACGCGGCCACACACATGGGCATTTATTGCCATTTTAGGGCAGGCCCTGACCGTAGCCTCCCACTGAACACGCGAGGAGACTCGAAAAGACTGTACCCATTTCCGACACCCAGAGCCCCCGAACGTGCCGCCCCAACCCCCATGGCTAGCACTATAGCCCACCGCCTCGCGATTATTTCACGCGCTGCGCTGGACATTTCTTGCCATTTTAGGGCGGGCTTGACCGTAGCCTCCCACCTGGGCACACGAGGATCCTCGAAAAGACTGCACCCATTTCCGACGACCAGAGCTCCCAAACCCTCCCCAACCCCCGCTGACCAAAGGCTATAGCCCACCGGCCTCAGTGACTATTTCCCGCTGGCCACTGGCATTTCTTACCATTTTTGTGGCAGGCCTCGACTGTAGCCTCCCCACTAGGTGCACGAGGAACCTCGAAAAGACTGTACCCATTTCGATGCCCAGATCCCTAACGCCCTCCCCAACCCCCGTGGGACCAGGCTATAGCCCACCGCCCTTGTGACTATTTCACGCGCTGCCGCTGGCTTGTCTTCACATTTTAGTGGCAGGCTTCCTGACCGTAGAGCCTCCCATCAAGCACACGAGGACCATCAAAAGACTGTACCCATTTCGATGACCAGAGCCCCTAAACCCCTCCCCAACCCCTCATGGACCAGCAGTTATAGCCCACCGGCTTCAGTGACTATTTCACGACTGCGCTGCTGTATTTTTTTACCATTTTAGGCAGGCCTCGCATCAGAGCCTCCCACCTGGGCACACGAGGACCCTCAAAAGATCTGTACCATTGCCGACGCCCAGAGCCCCCGAACGCCCTCCCCAACCCCCGTGGACCAAAGGCTATAGGACCACCGCCTCGCGATTATTTCACGCGCCGCACTGGCTAAGCATTTCTTACCATTTTAGGGCAGGCCTCTGACCGTAGCCTCCCACTAGGTGCACGAGGAACCTCGAAAAGAATGTACCCATTTCGGATGCCCAGATCCCCCGAACGCCCCTCCCCAACCCCCGTGGACCAAAGGCTATAGCCCACCGGCCTCGGTGACTATTTCACGCGCTGCGCCGCTAGGCATGTCTTGCCATTTTAGGGCAGGCTTTTTACCGTAGCCTCCCACTGGGCACACGAGGACCCTCGAAAAGACTGTACCCATTTCCGACGACCAGAGCCCCCTAAACCCCCTCCCCAACCCCCGCGGACCAAAGGCTATAGCCCACCGGCCTCGATGACTATTTCACGCGCTGCGCCGTGGGGCATTTCTTGCCATTTTAGGGTAGGCTTCTGACCGTATCCTCCCACTGGGCACACTAGGAACCTTGAAAAGACTGTACCCATTTTCGACGCACTGTGAGCCCCTAAACCCCTCCCCAACCCTCATGGACCAAAGCCTATAGCCCACCGCCTCGGTGATTATTTCACGGCTAAGGCCATGGGCATTTTTTGCAATTTTAGGGCAGGCCTCTGACCGTAGCCTCCCACTGGGCACACGAGGACCCTTGAAAAGACAGTACCCATTTCCGAAGACCAGAGCCCCCGAAACCCCCTCCCTTACCCCCGCGGACCAAAGGCTATAGCCCACCGGCCTCGGTGACTATTTCACGCGCTGCGCCGCGGGGCATTTCATGCCATTTTAGGGTAGGCTTCTGACCGTATCCTCCCACTGGGCACACTAGGACCCTTGAAAAGACTGTACCCATTTTCGACGACCAGAGCCCCCTAAACCCCCTCCCCAACCCCCGCGGACCAAAGCCTATAGCCCACCGGCCTCGGTGACTATTTCACGCGCTGCGCCATGGCTATATTTTTGCAATTTTAGGGCAGGCTCTGACCTCAGAGCCTCCCATCAAGCACACGAGGACCTCGAAAAGACTGTACCCATTTCCGACGCCCAGTAACCCCTAACGCCTCCCCAACCTCAAGGACCAAAGGCTATAGCCCACCGCCTCCATGATTATTTCACGCACTGGCTGGCATTTCTTGCCATTTTAGGGCAGGCTCTGACCAGTAGCCTCCCACTGGGTGCACGAGGACGATCGAAAAGACTGTACCCATTTCTGACCCCAGAGCCCTCGAACGCCTCCCAAAACCCTCAAGGGACCAAAGCCTATAGCCCACCGCCTCGGGCGACTATTTCCCACGCACTGCGCATTGGTATGTCTTGCCGCTTTAGGTGTTGCCTGACAGAGCCTCCCACTGGGCACACGAGGACCCTCGAAAAGACTGTACCCAATTTCATGACTGAGCCTCAAACACCTTCCCTAACCCTCTGGACCAAAGGCTATTGCCCACCGCCTCGGCGATTATTTGACGCGGCCAAGCGCTGCTGGCATTTCTGTTATTTTAGGATGTGCTTGACCGTAGCCTCCCACTGGGCACACGAGGACCCTAGAAAAGACTGTACCCATTTTCGACGCCCCTCCCCAACTCCCGCAGACCAAAGGCTATAGCCCACCGGCCTCGGCGACTATTTCACGCGCTGCGCCGCTGGGCATTTCTTGCCATTTTAGGGCAGGCCCTGACCGTAGCCTCCCACTGGGCACGCGAGGACCCTCGAAAAGACTGTACCCATTTCCGACACCAGAGCCCCAACGCCTCCCAACCCCTCAGCATTATAGCCCACCGGCCTCGGCGATTATTTCACGCTACAGCTGCGCTGGACATTTCTTGCCATTTTAGGGCGGGCTTGACCAGAGCCTCCCACCTGGGCTCACGAGGACCCCGAAAAGACTGTACCCATTTCCGACGACTGTAGCTTCCGAAACCCCTCCCAACCCCTCAAGGACCAAAGGCTATAGCCCACCGGCCTCAGTGACTATTTCCCGCGCTGCGCCGCTGGGCATTTCTTACCATTTTAGGGCAGGCCTCTGACCGTAGCCTCCCACTAGGTGCACGAGGAACCTCGAAAAGACTGTACCCATTTCGGATGCCCAGATCCCCCGAACGCCCCTCCCCAACCCCCGTGGACCAAAGGCTATAGCCCACCGGCCTCGGTGACTATTTCACGCGCTGCGCCGCTGGGCTTGTCTTGCCATTTTAGGGCAGGCTTCTGACCGTAGCCTCCCACTGGGCACACGAGGACCATCAAAAAGACTGTACCCATTTTCGATGACCAGAGCCCCCTAAACCCCCTCCCCAACCCCCGCGGACCAAAGGCTATAGCCCACCGGCCTCAGTGACTATTTCACGCACTGCGCCGCTGTGTATTTTTTACCATTTTAGGGCAGGCCTCTGACCGTAGCCTCCCACTGGGCACACGAGGACCCTCAAAAAGACTGTACCCATTGCCGACGCCTGTGAGCCCCTAACGCCCTCCCAACCCCTGTGGACCAAAGGCTATAGACCACTGCCTCAATATTTCACGCGCTGCGCCATTGGGCATTTCTGGCCATTTTAGGCATGGCCCTGACCGTAGCCTCCCACTGGGCACACGAGGACCCTCGAAAAGACTGTACCCATTTCGACCCCAGAGCCCCGAACGCCCTCCCAAACCCCGCATGGACCAAAGTTTATAGCCCACCGCCTCGCGACTATTTCACGTGACTGCGCCTGGCATGTCTTGACATTTTAGGTGAGGCGTCTGACCTTAGCCTCCCTATGGGAACACGATGAACCTCGAAAATACTGTACACATTTCAGACTAGTATAACACCCGAAACACCCTCCCCAACCCCCGGTGACCAAAGGTTATAGCCCATCGCCTTGGGATTATTTCACGCGCTGCGCCGCTGGGCATTTCTTGCCATTTTAGGGCAGGCGCTGACAGTAGCGTCGCGCTAGGAACGCGAGGACCAACGAAAAGACTGTACCCTTTTCCGACACCCAGAGCCCCCGAACGCCTCCCAACCCTCCAAAGGCTATAGCCCACCGGCCTCGGCGACTATTTCACGCGCTGCGCCGCTGGACATTTCTTGCCATTTTAGGGCGGGCTTCTGACCGTAGCCTCCCACTGGGCTCACGAGGACCCTCGAAAAGACTGTACCCATTTCCGACGACCAGAGCTTCCGAAACCCCCTCCCCAACCCCCGCGGACCAAAGGCTATAGCCCACCGGCCTCAGTGACTATTTCCCGCGCTGCGCCGCTGGGCATTTCTTACCATTTTAGGGCAGGCCTCTGACCGTAGCCTCCCACTAGGTGCACGAGGAACCTCGAAAAGACTGTACCCATTTCGGATGCCCAGATCCCCCGAACGCCCCTCCCCAACCCCCGTGGACCAAAGGCTATAGCCCACCGGCCTCGGTGACTATTTCACGCGCTGCGCCGCTGGGCTTGTCTTGCCATTTTAGGGCAGGCTTCTGACCGTAGCCTCCCACTGGGCACACGAGGACCATCAAAAAGACTGTACCCATTTTCGATGACCAGAGCCCCCTAAACCCCCTCCCTAACCCCCACCGGCCTCAGTGACTATTTCACGCACTGCGCCGCTGTGTATTTTTTACCATTTTAGGGCAGGCCTCTGACCGTAGCCTCCCACTGGGCACACGAGGACCCTCAAAAAGACTGTACCCATTGCCGACGCCCAGAGCCCCCGAACGCCCCTCCCCAACCCCCGTGGACCAAAGGCTATAGACCACCGGCCTCGGCGACTATTTCACGCGCTCCGCCGCTGGGCATTTCTTGCCATTTTAGGGCAGTTCTCTGATTGTAGCCTCCCACTGGGCACACGAGGACCCTCGAAAAGACTGTACCCGTTTCTGACCCCCAGAGCCCTCGAACCCCCCTCCCCAACCGCCGCGGACCAAAGGCTATAGCCCACCGGCCTCGGCGACTATTTCACGCACTGCGCCGCTGGGCATGTCTTGCCATTTTAGGGTAGGCGTCTGACCGTAGCCTCCCACTGGGCACACGAGGACCCTCGAAAAGACTGTACCCAATTTCCGACGCACTGAGCACCCAAACACTTCCCAACCCCTCATGGACCAAAGGCTATTGCCCACCGCCTCATGATTATTTGACGCCAAGGCTGCTGGCATTTCTTGCTATTTTAGGACAGGCTTCTGACCAGAGCCTCCCACTGGGCACACGAGACCCTAGAAAAGACTGTACCCATTTCCTACCCACTGTGAGCCCTCAAACCCCCTCCCAACCCTCATGACCAAAGGCTATAGCCCACCGGCCTCAAGTGACTATTTCCTCACACGCTGGCATTTCTTGTCATTTTAGTGCAGGCTCTAACTCAGAGCCTCCCACGGGCACACAAAGACCCTCAAAAGATTGTACCCATACGCCTCCCAACCCCCGCAGACCAGTTATAGCCCACTGCCTCATGATTATTTCCACGCTGGCGCACAAGCATTTCTTGCCATTTTAGTGCAGGCCCTGACCATAGCCTCCCACTGGCACGCGAGACCTCGAAAAGGCTGTACCCATTTCACACCCAGAGCCCCGAACGCCTCCCAACCCTCTGGGCCAAAGGCTATAGCCCACCGCCTCTGATTATTTCCACGCGGCGCACTGGACATTTCTTGCCATGTAAGGGCGGGCTTCTGACCGTAGCCTCCCACTGGGCTCACGAGGACCCTCGAAAAGACTGTACCCATTTCCGACGACCAGAGCTCCCGAAACCCCCTCCCCAACCCCCGCGGACCAAAGGCTATAGCCCACCGGCCTCAGTGACTATTTCCCGCGCTGCGCCGCTGGGCATTTCTTACCATTTTAGGGCAGGCCTCTGACCGTAGCCTCCCACTAGGTGCACGAGGAACCTCGAAAAGACTGTACCCATTTCGGATGCCCAGATCCCCCGAACGCCCTCCCAACCCCTGGGACCAAAGGCATAGCCCACCGCCCTGTGACTATTTCACGGCCAGCACCTGGGCTTGTCTTGCCATTTTAGGGCAGGCTTCTGACCGTAGCCTCCCACTGGGCACACGAGGACCCTCAAAAAGACTGTACCCATTTTCGATGACCAGAGCCCCCGAAACCCCCACCCCCACCCCCCCGGACCAAAGGCTATAGCCCACCGGCCTCAGTGACTATTTCACGCACTGCGCCGCTGGGTATTTTTTACCATTTTAGGGCAGGCCTCTGACCGTAGCCTCCCACTGGGCACACGAGGACCCTCAAAAAGACTGTACCCATTGCCGACGCCCAGAGCCCCCGAACGCCCCTCCCCAACCCCCGTGGACCAAAGGCTATAGACCACCGGCCTCGGCGACTATTTCACGCGCTGCGCTGCTGGGTATTTTTTGGCATTTTAGGGCAGGCCTCTGACCGTAGCCTCCCACTGGGCACACGAGGACCCTCGAAAAGACTGAACCCATTTCCGACGACTGTGAGCTCCCAAACCCTCCCAACCCCTCATGGACCAAAGGCTATAGCCCACCGGCCTCAGTGACTATTTCACGAGCTGCGCCGCTAGGTATTTCTTGCCATTTTAGGGCAGGCCTGATCAGTAGCCTCCCATCACGCGAGGACCTCAAAAGACTGTACTCCATTTCCGACACAGAGCCCCCGAACGGCCCTCCGCTACCCCTCAAGGACCAGCATAGCCCACCGCCTGGTGACTATTTCACGCACTGGCCATTGGCATTTCTTCCTATTTTAGGGCAGGCTCGATAGTAGCCTCCCACTGGGCACACGAGGACCTCGAAAACTGTACCCATTTCCGACGCCTGTAACCCTAGAACTTCCCAACCCCGCGGACCAAAGCATATAGCCAACCGGCCCTGGTGACCATTTCACTCACATGCCATAAGCATTTCTTGCCATTTTAGCGCAGGCCTCTGACCGTAGCCTCCCACTGGGCACACGAGGACACTTGAAAAAACTGTACCCATTTCCGATGACCAGAGCCCCCAAAACCCCCAACCCCAACCCCGCCGACCAAAGCCAATAGCCCACCGCCTCATGACTATTTCACGTCATGAGCTGGGTATTTCTTGCCATTTTAGGGCAGGCTTCTGACCATAGCCTCCCACTGGGCACACGAGGACCCTCGAAAAGACTGTACATATTTCCGACGACCAGAGCCCTCAGAATCTCTTCCCAACCTCATGACCAAAGGCTATAGCACACCGGCCTCGGTGACTATTTCACGCGCTGCGCCGCTGGGCATTTCTTGCCATTTTAGGGCAGGCCTCTGACCGTAGCTTCCCACTGGGCACACTAGGACCCCCGAAAAGATTGTACCCATTTCCGACAACCAGAGCCCCCGAAACACCCTCCCCAATCCCCGCGGACCAAAGGCTATAGCCCACCGGCCTCGGCGACTATTTCACGCACTGCGCCGCTGGGCATTTCTTGCCATTTTAGGGCAGCCTCTGAATGTAGCCTCCCACTGGGCACACGAGGACCCTCGAAAAGACTGTACCCATTTCCGACGCCCAGAACCCCCGAACTCCCCTCCCCAATCCCCGCCGACCAAAGGCTATAGCCCACCGGCCTCGGCGACTATTTCACGCGCTGTGCCGCTGGGCATTTCTTGCCATTTTAGGGCAGGCCTCTGACCGTAGCCTCCCACTGGGCACACGAGGACCCTCAAAAAAGACTGTACCCATTTCCGACGCTCAGAGCCCCCGAACGCCGCTCCCCAACCCCCGCGGACCAAAGGCTATAGCCCACCGGTCTCGGCGACTATTTCACGTGCTGCGCCGCTGGACATTTCTTGCCATTTTAGGGCAGGATTATGACCGTAGCCTCCCACTGGGCACACGAGGACCCTCGAAATGACTGTACCCATTTCCGACGCCCAGAGCCCCCGAACGCCCCTCCCCAACCCCCGCGGACCAAAGGCTATAGCCCACCGGTCTCGGCGACTATTTCACGTGCTGCGCCGCTGGATATTTCTTGCCATTTTAGGGCATGATTATGACCGTAGCCGCCCACCGGGCACACGAGGACCGTCGAAAAGGCTGTATTCATTTCCGACCTCCAGAGCCTCCGAAACACCCTCCCCAACCCCCGCGGACCAAAGGCTATAGCCCACCGGCCTCGGTGAGTATTTCACGCGCTGCGCCGCTGGGCATTTCTTGCCATTTTAAGGCAGACCTCTGACCGTAGCTTCCCACTGGGCACACGAGGACCCTCGAAAAGACTGTACCCATTTCCGACGCCCAGAGCCCCCGAACGCCCCTCCCCAACCCCAGCCGACCAAAGGCTATAGCCCACCGGCCTCGGCGACTATTTCACGCGCTGCGCCGCCGGGCATTTCTTGCAATTTTAGAGCAGGCCTCTGACCGTAGACTCCCACTGGGCACACGAGGGCCTTCCAAAAGACTGTACCCATTTCTGATGCCCAGAGCCCCAGAACTTCCCTCCCCAACCCCCGCGGACCAAAAGCTATAGCCCACCGGCCTCGCCGACAATTTCACGCGATGCGCCGCTAGGCATGTCTTGCCATTTTAGTGCAGGCTTCTGACCATAGCCTCCCACTGGGCACACGAGGACCCTCGAAAAGACTGTACCCATTTCCGACGACCAGAGCCCCCGCAAACCCCGCCCCAACCCCCGCGGACCAAAGGCTATAGCCCACCGGCCTCGGCGACTATTTCACGCGCTGCGCCGCTGGGCATTTCTTGCCATTTTAGGGCAGGCCTCTGACCGTAGCCTCCCACTGGGCACATGAGGACCCTCAAAAAGACTGTAAGCATTTCAGACGCCCAGATCCCCCGAACGCCGCTCCCCAACCCCAGCCGACCAAAGGCTATAGCCCACCGGCCTCGGCGACTATTTCACGCGCTGCGCCGCTGGATATTTCTTGCCATTTTAGGGCAGGCTTCTGACCTTAGCCTCTCACTGGGCACACGAGGACCCTCAAAAAGACTGTACCCATTTCCGACGCGCAGAGCCCCCGAACGCCCCTCCCTAACCCCCGCGGACCAAAGGCTATAGCCCACCGGTCTCGGCGACTATTTCACGTGCTGCGCCGCTGGACATTTCTTGCCATTTTAGGCAGGCTTTTGACCGTAGCCTCCCACTGGGCACACGAGGACCCTCGAAAAGACTGTACCCATTTCCGACACACAGAGCCCCCGAACGCCCCTCCGCAACCCCCGCGGACCAAAGGCTATAGCCCACCGGCCTCGGCGACTATTTCACGCGCTGCGCCGCTGGGCATATCTTGCCATTTTAGGGCAGGCTTCTGACCGTAGCCTCCCACTGGGCACACGAGGACCCTCGAAAAGACTGTACCCATTTCCGACACTGAGCCCCGAACGCCCTCCACAACCCTCATGACCAAAGGCTATAGCCCACCGGCCTCGTGACTATTTCACGCGCTGCGCCGCTGGGCATTTCTTGCCATTTTAGGGCAGGCCTCTGACCGTAGCTTCCCACTGGGCACACGAGGACCCTCGAAAAGATTGTACCCATTTCCGACGCCCAGAGCCCCCGAACGCCCCTCCCCAACCCCCGCGGACCAAAGGCTATAGCCCACCGGCCTCGGTGACTATTTCACGCGCTGCGCCGCTGGGCATTTCTTGCCATTTTAGGGCAGGCCTCTGACCGTAGCCTCCCACTGGGCACACGAGGACCCTCAAAAAGACTGTACCCATTTCCGACGCCCAGAGCCCCCGAAACCCGCTCCCCAACCCCCGCGGACCAAAGGCTATAGCCCACCGGCCTCGGTGACTATTTCACGCGCTGCGCCGCTGGGCATTTCTTGCCATTTTAGGGCAGGCCTCTGACCGTAGCTTCCCACTGGGCACACGAGGACCCTCGAAAAGATTGTACCCATTTCCGACGCCCAGAGACCCCGAACGCCCCTCCCCAACCCCCGGGGCTATAGCCCACCGCCTTGATTAATTCACGCGCTGCACTGGCTGGGTATTTCTTGGTATTTTAGGGCAGGCCTCTGACCGTAGCCTCCCACTGGGCACACGAGGAGCCTCAAAAAGACTGTACCCATTTCCGACAGCCAAATCCCGCAAACCCTCCTCCCCAACCCCCGCGGACCAAAGGCTATAGCCCACCGGCCTCGGTGACTATTTCACGCGCTGCGCCGCTGGGCATTTCTTGCCATTTTAGGGCAGGCCTCTGACCGTAGCTTCCCACTGGGCACACGAGGACCCTCGAAAAGACTGTACCCATTTCCGACGCCCAGAGCCCCCGAACGCCCCTCCCCAACCCCCGCCGACCAAAGGCTATAGCCCACCGGCCTCGGTGACTAATTCACGCGCTGCGCCGCTGGGCATTTCTTGTCATTTTAGGGCAGGCCTCTGACCGTAGCCTCCCACTGGGCACACGAGGACCCTCAAAAAGACTGTACCCATTTCCGACACCCAGAGCCCCCGAAACCCCCTCCCCAACACCCTCATGACCAGTTATTATAGCCCACCGGCCTCGGTGACTATTTCACGCGCTGGGCATTTCTTGCCATTTTAGGGCAGGCCTCTGACCGTAGCTTCCCACTGGGCACACGAGGACCCTCAAAAAGATTGTACCCATTTCCGACGCCCAGAGCCCCCGAACGCCCCTCCCCAACCCCCGCCGACCAAAGGCTATTGCCCACCGGCCTCGGTGCCTAATTCACGCGCTGCGCCGCTGGGCATTTCTTGCCATTTTAGGGCAGGCCTCTGACCGTAGCCTCCCACTGGGCACACGAGGACCCTCAAAAAGACTGTACCCATTTCCGACACCTAGAGCCCCCGAACCCCCGTTCCCAACCCTCATGACCAAAGGCTATAGCCCACCGCCCTTGACTATTTCACGCGCTGCGCCACATTTTTGCCATTTTAGGGCAGGCCTCTGACCAGAGCTTCCCACTGGGCACACGAGACCCTCAAAAGATTGTACCCATTTCCGACGCCCAGAGCCCCAACGCCCCTCCCAACCCCTCACGACCAAAGGCTTATTGCCCACTGCCTCGGTGTTTAATTCACGTTGCGCCTGGCATTTCTTGCTATTTTATGGCAGGCCGATTACAGTAGCCTCCCAATGGGCCCATGAGGACCCTCAAAAGACTGTACGACGCGCCAGCTCAGCGCCAACGCCTCCCCAACCCCCACGGACTAGCACATAGCCCACTGCCTCGTGACTATTTCACGCGCTGCGCCGCTGGGCTTTTCTTGCCATTTTAGGGCAGGCCTCTGACCGTGGCCTCCCACTGGGAACACGAGGACCCTCGAAAAGACTGTACCCATTTCCTATGCCCAGAGCCCCCGAAACACCCTCCCCAACCCCCGCAGAACAAAGGCTATAGCCCACCGGCCTCTGTGACTATTTCACGCGCTGCGCCGCTAGGTATTTCTTGCCATTTTAGGGTAGGCCTCCGACCGTAGCTTCCCACTGGGCACCCGAGGACCCTCGAAAAGACTGTACCCATTTCCGACGCCCAGAGCCCCCGAACGCCCCTCCCCAACCCCCGCCGATCAAAGGCTATAGCCCACTGCCTCGCATGATTATTTCACGCGCTGCGCCATGGGCATTTCTTGCCATTTTAGGGCAGGCTCGACCAAGCTTCCCACTGGCACCCGAGGACCTCGAAAAGACTGTACCCTTTTTCGACGCCCAGAGCCCCGAACGCCCTCCCCAACCCCTCACTGCACCAGTTATAGCCCACCGTCTGTGACTTTTTTTTCACGCTACTATGACGCCATGCTATTATTTTAGGCAGGCCTGTGACCGTAGCTTCCCACTGGGCACAAGAGGTCCCTCGAAAAGACTGTACCCATTTCCGATGCCCAGAGCCCTCGAACGCCTCCCAACGCCCGCCGACCAGCATATAGCCCACCGCCCTGGAGTATTTCACGCACAGGCGTCATTGGCATTTCTTGCCATTTTAGGCAGGCTCTGACCGTAGCCTCCCACTGACAACACGAGGACCATCAGAAGATGACTGTACCCATTTCCATGGCGACCAGAGCCCCTCAAACCCTCCCCCTCATGACCAGTTATATAGTCCACCGCCTGCTGAGTATTTCACGCTGCGCCGCTGGTATTTCTTATCATTTTAGGGCAGGCTTGATCAGAGCCTCCCACCGGCACACGAGGACCCTCGAAAATGACTGTACCCATTTCCATGACCACTGAGCCCTCAAACCCCTCCCAACGCTCCATGTCCAAAGGCTATAGCCCACCGCCTTTGGATTATTTCACTGCGCCATGCTGGCATTTCTTTCAATTTTAGGCAGGCTTCTGAGCGTAGCCTCCCACTGGGCACACGAGGACCCTCGAAAAGTCTGTACATATTTCCGATGACCTTAGCCCCTCAAACACCCTCCCAACCCCAGATCAAAGGCTATAGCCCACCGCCTTGGATTATTTCACGCGCTGCTGCTAGGTATTTTTGCCATTTTAGGTAGGCTCTCCGACCGTAGCTTCCCACTGGGCACCCGCGGCCCCTCAAAACGACTGTACCCATTTCCGACGCCCAGAGCCCCCGAACTCCCCTCCCCAACCCCCGCCGATCAAAGGCAATAGCCCACCGCCTTTATTATTTCACGCGCTACTGGCATTTCTTGCCATTTTAGGGCAGGTCTCTGACCGTAGCCTCCCACTGGGCACACGAGGACCCTCAAAAAGACTGTACCCATTTCAGACGCCCAGAGCCCCCGAAAGCCGCTCCCCAACCCCCGCGGGCCAAAGGCTATAGCCCACCGGTCTCGGCGACTATTTCACGTGCTACGCCGCTGGGCATTTCTTGATTATTTTATGGCAGGCCTCTGACCGTAGCTCCCCACTGGGCACACGAGGACCCTCGAAATGACTGTACCCATTTCCGACGCCCAGAGCCCCCGAACGCCCCTCCCCAACCCCCGCGCACCAAAGGCTATAGCCCACCGCCCTGTGATTTTTCACGCTGGCCAGCTTGCTATTTTAGGCCAGGCCTCTGACCGTAGCCTCCCACGGGGCACACGAGGACCATCAAAAGATCAGACCCATTTCCGATGCCCAGAGCCCCTGAACGCCTCCCAACGCCCATGACCAGCACAGGCTAGTCCACCGCCTTGTGACTAATTCACGCTGCGTGCGCTTAGGCATTTCTTGCCATTTTAGGGCAGGCCTGACCGTAGCCTCCCACTCGACACACGAGGACCATCAGAAAGACTGCACTCCATTTCCATGACCAGAGCTCCCAAACCCCTCCCCAACCCCATGGGACCAGGCTATAGTCCACCGCCTTGCTGAGTATTTCACGCTGCGCTGGCCTGGTATTTCTTATCATTTTAGGGCAGGCTCTGTAATCAGTAGCTCCCACTGGGCACACGAGGACCCTCAAAAGACCTCACTATTTCCAAACCTGAGAGCCCCCAAACCCCGCCCAACCCCCGCACTAAAGGCTATAGCCCACCGCCTCGGTGATTATTTTATGCGCTACTGGGTATTTCTTGCCATTTTAGGCAGGCCTGACCAGAACCTCCCACTGGCACACGAGGACCTCAAAGATGTACCCATTTCCGACGCACTGAGCTCCCAAACACCCCTCCCCAACCCCATGGGACCAGTTATTATAGCCCACCGCCCTTGACTATTTCACGCCAAGGCCACGCTGGACTTTTTGCCATTTTAGGCAGGCTCTGACCGTAGCTTCCCATCGCCATTAATGCACACGAGGACCTCGAAAAGATTGTACCCATTTCCGACGCCTGTGAGCCCCCGAACGCCCCCAACCCCCGCGATCAGCACATAGCCCACCGCCCTGGTGAATTATTTCACGCGCGACGCTGGACGTTTTTGCCATTTTAGGCAGGCCTCGACGAGCTTCCCACTGGGCACACGAGACCTCGAAAACACTGCATCCATTTCCTCCATGCCCAGCCCCTGAACGCCCCTCCCCAACGCCTCACCAAAGGCTATAGCCCACCGCCTCGGTGATTAATTCACGCGCTGGCTGGGCATTTCTTGCCATTTTAGGCAGGCTCGACCGTGAGCCTCCACCGGGCACACGAGGACCCCAAAAGACTGTACCCATTTCCGACGCCCAAAGCTCTCGAACGCCCGCCTCCCAACCCCCATGACCAAAGGTTATAGCCCACCGCCTCAGCGATTATTTCACGCGCCATATGCGCTGGACATTTCTTGCCATTTTAGGGGCCGCCTCTGATCAGTAGCTTCCCACGGCACACGAGGACCCTCGAAGATTGTGGACCCATTTCCGACGCCAGAGCCCCAACGCCCCTCCCAACCTCATGACCAGTACATAGCCCACCGGCCCTTGGTGACTATTTCACACGCTGCGACGCTTGCCATATTTTAGGCAGGCTCTGACCGTAGCTTCCCACTGGGCACACGAGACCCTCGAAAAGACTGTACCCATTTCCGATCCCTGAGCCCCGAACGCCCCTCCCAACGCCCGCCAACCAGGCTATAGCCCACCGCCTCGGTGACTATTTCACGCGCTGCGCCACTGGCATTTCTTGCCATTTTAGGCAGGCCTCTGACCGTAGCTTTCCCACTCGGGCACACGAGGACCCTCGAAAACATCTGTACCCATTTCCTGATGCCCAGAGCCCTCGAACGCCTCCCCAACGCTCACGACCTGGGCAGCTATAGCCCACCGCCTCGGTGACTAATTCACGCGCCGCTGGGCATTTTTGCCATTTTAGGGCAGGCTCTGACCGAAGCCTCCCACCGCGCACACGAGCACCCTCCAAAAGACTGTACCGATTTCGACGCCTGTAGCCCTGAAACCCGCCTCCCAACCCTCATGGGACCAGTATAGCCCACCGGCCTTGGTGACTATTTCATTGCAGCCAAGGCATTTCTTGCCATTTTAGGCAGGTCTCTGACCGTAGCTTCCCACTGCACACGAGGACCCTCGAAAAGATTGTACCCATTTGACGCCTGAGCCCCCGAACGCCCCTCCCCAACCCCCGCCGACTAGGCTATATAGCCCACCGCCCTCGGTGGATTAATCCCACGCTCAAGCGCGTAAGGGCATTTCTTGTCATTTTAGGGCCGGCCTCTGACTGTAGCCTCCCACCTGGGCACACGAGGACCCTCAAAAGACTGTACCCATTTCCGACACCCAGAACCCCCGAAACCCCCCAACCCCCGCGGGACCAGCATTATAGCCCACCGGCCTCAGTGATTATTTCACGCGGCTGGCCATTGGGTATTTTTGCCATTTTAGGGCAGGCCTTGATCAGAAGCTTCCCACTGGGCACACGAGACCTCAAAAGATTGTACCCATTTCTCCACGCCTCAGAGCCTCCGAACGCCCCTCCCAACCCCCGCCGACCAGTTATTGCCCACCGCCTCGTGTTTAATTCACGCGCTGCGCCATGGGCATTTCTTTGCCATTTTAGGGCAGGCCTCGACCGTAGCCTCCCACTGGGCACACGAGGACCCTCAAAAGACTGTACCCATTTCCGACGCCTGTGAGAGCTCAACGCCGCCTCCCCAACCCCACGGACCAGCACATAGCCCACCGCCCTGGTGACTATTTCACGCCATGCCATGGCATTTCTTGCCATTTTAGGGCAGGCTTTGACCGTGTGGCCTCCCATCGAACACGAGGACCTCGAAGATCTGTACCCATTTCTGATGCCCAGCCCTAACTTCCTCCTCAACCCCAGCTGACCAAAGGATATAGACCACAGGCCTCGCGACACTCACGCTGATGCGCCATTACATGTCTCACATTTTAGTGGCAGGCTTCACCGTAGCCTCCCACTCGGGCACACGAGGACCCTCGAAAGACTGTACCCATTTTCGACGACCTGTGAGCCCCCGAAACCTCCTTCCCAACCCTCATGCGACCAAAGGCTATAGCCCACAGCCCCATGATTATTTCACGCAGCTGCACTGGACATTTCTGCCATTATTTAGTGCAGTGCTTCGACTGTAGGCCTCCCACTGGGCGCATTTAGACCTCGAAAAGACTGTACCCATTTCCCACGACTGCAGCCTCCAAACACCCTCCCCAACCCCACGGACAAAGGCTATAGCCAACTGCCTATGACTTATTTCACGCGCGCGGCCAAGCATTTCTTATTTTGTGGGCAGGCTCCTGACCGTGGCCTCCCATCGGGAACACGAGGACCTCGAAAAGACTGTACATATTTCCTGACGACCATAGCCCCAAACCCCTCCCCAACCCCCGCGAACTAAAGGCTATTATAGCCCACCGCCTCGCGATTATTTCACGCTGCCATACCGCTGACATTTCTTGCCATTTTAGCAGGCCTGACCTCAGAGCCTCCCACCTGGGTACACGAGGACCCTCGAAAAGACTGTACCCATTTCGACGCCTGAGCCCCGAACGCCCCTCCCAAACCCTCATGGACTAACGGCTATAGCCCACTGCCCTCGGTAACTATTTCACGCGCCATGCCCGCTGCATGTCTTGCCATTTTAGGGCAGGCTCAATCGTAGCCTCCCAATCGGGCACACGAGGACCCTCAAAAGACTGTACCCATTTCCGACGCCCAAAGCCCTCGAACGCCGCCCCAACTCTCATGACCAAAGGCTATAGCCCACTGCCTCATGACTATTTCACGCTGCTGGCCATGGACATTTTCTTGCCATTTTAGGGCAGGCTTCTGACCGTAGCCTCCCACTGGGCGCACTAGGACCCTCGAAAAGACTGTACCCATTTCCGACGACCAGAGCCTCCGAAACACCCTCCCCAACCCCCACGGACCAAAGGCCATAGCCCACCGGCCTCGGCGACTATTCCACGCGCTGCCCCGCTGGACATTTCTTATAATTTTAAGTGCCTGACCGTAGCCTCCCACTGGGCACACGAGGACCCTAAAAAAGACTGTACCAATTTCCGACAACCAGAGCCCCCCAACCCCTCCCAATCCTGCACAGACCAAAGGCTATAGCCCACCGCCTCACATTATTTTATACTTGGTATTTCTTGCCATTTTAGGTAGGCTTCTGGATCAGATCCTCCCACTGGCACACTAGGACCCTTGAAAAGACTGCACCCATTTTCGACGCACTGTGAGCCCCTAAACCCCTCCCAACCCCTCATGGACTAAAGCTCATAGCCCACCGCCCTTGACTATTTCACGCACAGCGCATGGCATTTTTGTAATTTTAGGGCAGGCTCGACCGCAGCCCTCCCATTGGCACACGAGGACCTCGAAAAGATCAGACCCATTTCCGACGCCCAACCCCGAACGCCCCTCCCCAACCCTCATGGACCAAAGCCTATAGCCCACCGCCTCGGCTGATTATTTCACGCGCGCTGCGCCGCTTGGACATTTCTTGCCATTTTAGGGCGGGCTTGACCAGAGCCTTCCACTGGGTCACGAGGACCCCGAAAAGACTGTACCCATTTCTCGACGACCAGAGCTCCCGAAACCCTCCCAACCCCCACGGACCAGCACATAGCCCACTGGCCTCGGTGACCATTTCACGCGCTGCGCTGCTGGGTATTTCTTATAATTTTAAGGCAGGCTTCTGACCGTAGCCTCCCACTGGCCACACGAGGACCCTCGAAAAGACTGTACCAATTTCCGACAACTGAGCCCCCAAACCCCTCCCTAATCCCCGCAGACTAAAGGCTATAGCCCACCGCCTCACATTATTTTATGCGCTGCGCACTGGCTTGGGTATTTCTTGCCATTTTAGTAGGCTTGACCAGATCCTCCCATCAAGCACACTAGAACCCTTGAAAAGACTGTACCCATTTTCACCCACTGAGCCCCCTAAACCCCTCCCAACCCTCAAGGACTAAAGCTCATAGCCCACCGCCCTATGACTATTTCACGTGTTGCGCCTGGGCATTTTTTGTAATTTATGGCAGGCCTCTGATCTGCAGCCTCCTGGGCACACGAGGACCCTCGAAAAGATTGTACCCATTTCCGACGCCCACAACCCCCCAACGCCCCTCCCAACCCCTGCAGACCAAAGGCTTATAGCCCACCGCCCTGGATTATTTCACGCTAGCGCCATGGACATTTCTTGCCATTTTAGGGCGTGGCTTTTGACCGTAGCCTTCCACTGGGCTCACGAGACCCTCGAAAGACTGTACCCATTTCCGACGACCAGAGTTCCCAAACCCTCCCCAACCCTCATGACCAAAGTGCTATAGCCCACTGCCTCAAGTGACTATTTCTCACACAAGGCATTTTAACCAATTTAGGGCCGGCCTCTGACCGTAGCCTCCCACTGGGCACACGAGAACCCTCAAAAAGACTGTACCCATTGCCGACGCCCAGAGCCCCCGAACGCTTCTCCCAACCCCTCATGGACCAAAGGCTTATAGACCACCGGGCCTCGGCGATTATTTCATGCGCCATACTGGCATTTCTTACCATTTTAGGGCAGGCCTCTGACCGTAGCCTCCCACTAGGTGCACGAGGAACCTCGAAAAGCCTGTACCTATTTCGGACGACTGTGAGCCCCGAACGCCCTCCCAACCCCGCTGGACCAGCATATAGCCCACCGCTCCATGACTATTTCACGCGCCATGCTACTGGCATTTATTTCCATTTTAGGGTAAGCCTCCTGACCTTAGCCTCCCACTGGGCACACTAGGAGCATCAAAAGACTCACCCATTTTCATGACCAGAGCCCCTAAACCCTCCCCCAACCTCATGACCAAAGGCTATAGCCCACCGCCTCAAAGGACTATTTCAATAACTGCGCCATGGGTATTTTTGCATTTTAGGCAGGCCTCGATCAGAGCCTCCCACTGGGCACACGAGGACCCTCAAAAAGACTATACCCATTTTCGATGACAAGAGCCCCCTAAACCCCCTCCCCAACCCCCGCGGACCAAAGGCTATAGCCCACCGGCCTCAGTGACTATTTCACGCACTGCGCCGCTGGGTATTTTTTACCATTTTAGGGCAGGCCTCTGACCGTAGCCTCCCACTGGGCACACGAGGACCCTCGAAAAGACTGTACCCATTTCCGACGCCTGTGAGCCTGAACGCCCCTCCCAACCCCTGGGACCAGCATAGACCACCGGCCCCATGACACTCACGCACTTGCGCCAGAGGGGTATTTTGGTATTTTAGGCAAGCCTGATCAGAGCCTCCCATCACACGAGGACCCTCGAAAAGATCAGACCCATTTCCGACGACTGTGAGCTCCCGAAACCCCTCCCCAACCCCTCATGACCATATAGCCCACCGCCTCAAAGACTATTTCACGAATCATGCTCACTGGGTATTTTTACATTTTAGGCAGGCCTCTCGACTGTAGCCTCCCACTGGGCACACGAGGACCCTCAAAAGACTCACCATTTTCGATGAACAGAGCCCCCAAAAACCCCACCCCAACCTCGACCAGCTATAGCCCACCGCCTCAAGTGACTATTTCACGATCAAGGCCATGATTTTTTTGGCATTTTAGGCAGTGCCTCTGACCGTAGCCTCCCATCGGGCACACGAGACCCTCAAAAGACTGTATGCATTTCGACAACCAGAGCTCCCAAACCCCTCCCAACCCCTCATGGACCAAAGGCTCTAGCCCTCCGGCCCTCAAGTGACTATTTCCGCTGTTCTCACTGGCATTTCTTTCCATTTTCGGGTAAGCCTCTGACCTTAGCCACCCACTGGGTACACGATGACCCTAGAAAAGCCTGTACCTATTTCTGACGACCAGAGCCCCCGAACGCCCCATCCCAACCCCTCATGGGACCAAAGGCTATACCCCACGGCCTCATGATTATTTCACGGCCAGCATTGGCATTTCTTTCCATTTTAGGGTAAGCCTCTGACCTTAGCCTCCCATCAAGTACACGAGGAGCATCAAAAGATCAGACTCCATATTCGATGACCAGAGCCCCCTAAACCCCCTCCCCAACCCCCGCGGACCAAAGGCTATAGCCCACCGGCCTCAGTGACTATTTCACGAACTGCGCCGCTGGGTATTTTTTGGCATTTTAGGGCAGGCCTCTGACCGTAGCCTCCCACTGGGCACACGAGGACCCTCAAAAAGACTATACCCATTTTCGATGACAAGAGCCCCCTAAACCCCCTCCCCAACCCCTCAAGGGACCAAAGAAGAGTAGCCCACCGCCTCTGACTATTTCACGCACTGCGCCACTGGTATTTTTACCATTTTGTATGGTGCCTGATCCAGAGCCTCCCACCTGGGCACACGAGGACCCTCAAAAGATCTGTACCCATTGCCGACGCCTGTGAGCCCCCTGAACGCCCTCCCCAACCCCCTGGGACCAAAGGCTATAGGACCACCGGCCTCATGACAATTTCACGCGCTACGCCGTAGGGTATTTTTTGGTATTTTAGGGCAAGCCTCTGACCGTAGCCTCCCACTGGGCACACGAGGACCCTCGAAAAGACTGTACCCATTTCCGACGGCCAGAGCTCCCGAAACCCCCTCCCCAACCCCCGCGGACCAAAGGCTATAGCCCACCGGCCTCAGTGACTATTTCCCGCGCTGCGCCGCTGGGCATTTCCAACCATTTTAGGGCAGGCCTCTGACCGTAGCCTCCCACTAGGTGCACGAGGAACCTCGAAAAGACTGTACCCATTTCGGATGCCCAGATCCCCCGAACGCCCCTCCCCAACCCCCGTGGACCAGCACATAGCCCACCGCCCTTGACTATTTCACGCTGCCACTGGCATTTCTTTTCCATTTTAGTAAGCCTGACCTTAGCCTCCCACTCGGCACACGCGGAGCCTCCAAAAGACTGTACCCATTTCCTCTGACCAGAGCCCCCCCACCCCCCTCCCCACCCCCCGCGGACCAAAGGCTATAGCCCAACGGCCTCAGTGACTATTTCACGAACTGCGCCACTGGTATTTTACATTTTAGGCAGGCCTCTGACAGTAGCCTCCCACGGGGCACACGAGGACTCTCAAAAAGACTATACCCATTGGCGACAAGAGCCCCTAAACCCCTCCCAACCCTCATGACCAGTTATAGCCCACCGGCCTCGTGATTATTTCACGATCGCGCCATTGGTATTTTTACCATTTTAAGGCAGGCCTCGACCGTAGCTTCCCACTGGGCACACGAGATGCTTGAAAATACTGCACCCATTTCCGACACCGTAACCCCAACCCCTCCCAACACCCCCTGACCAAAGGCTAAAGACCACCGCCCTTGCTGACTGCTTTCACGCGATGCGCCATGGCATTTCTTGTCATTTTAGGGCAGGCTTTGAACGTAGCCTCCCCTGGGCACACGAGGACCTCGAAAAGACTGTACCCATTTCCTCATGACCAGTGAGCCCTCAAACCCCTCCCCAACCCTCAGAGACCAAAGCCTATAGCCCACCGGCCTCATGATTATTTCCATGGCTGCAGCTGGGCATTTCTTGCCATTTTGTGGCATGTGCTTCTGACCGTAGCCTCCCACTGGGCACACGAGGACCCTCGAAAAGACTGTACATATTTCCGACGACCAGAGCCCCCGTAACCCTCTTCCCAACCCCCGCGGACCAAAGGCTATAGCCCACCGGCCTCGGTGACTATTTCACGCGCTGCGCCGCTGGGCATTTCTTGCCATTTTAGGGCAGGCCTCTGACCGTAGCTTCCCACTGGGCACACTAGGACCCCCGAAAAGATTGTACCCATTTCCGACAACCAGAGCCCCCGAAACACCCTCCCCAATCCCCGCGGACCAAAGGCTATAGCCCACCGGCCTCGGTGACTATTTCACGCGCTGCGCCGCTGGGCATTTCTTGCCATTTTAGGGCAGCCTCTGACCGTAGCCTCCCACTGGGAGCACAAGGACCCTCGAAAAGACTGTACCCATTTCCGACGCCCAGAACCCCCGAACTCCCCTCCCCAATCCCCGCCGACCAAAGGCTATAGCCCACCGGCCTCGGCGACTATTTCACGCGCTGCGCCGCTGGGCATTTCTTGCCATTTTAGGGCAGGCCTCTGACCGTAGCCTCCCACTGGGCACACGAGGACCCTCAAAAAAGACTGTACCGATTTCCGACGCTCAGAGCCCCCGAACGCCGCTCCCCAACCCCCGCGGACCAAAGGCTATAGCCCACCGGTCTCGGCGACTATTTCACGTGCTGCGCCGCTGGACATTTCTTGCCATTTTAGGGCATGATTATGACCGTAGCCGCCCACCGGGCACACGAGGACCGTCGGGCTGTACCCATTTCCGACGCCAGAGCCTCCAAACACCCTCCCAACCCTCAAGGGACTTAGCTATAGCCCACCGCCTCTGAGTTTTTCACGCGCTGCGCCGCTGGGCATTTCTTGCCATTTTAGGTATGCCTCTGACCGTAGCCTCCCACTGGGCACACGAGGACCCTCAAAGACTGTACCAATTGCCGACGCCCAGAGCCCCCACCCCCCCCGCCCCAACCCCGCGGACCAAAGCACATAGACCACCGCCTCCATGACAATTTCACGCTGGCCAGAGGGTATTTTTGGTATTTTAGGCAAGCCTCTGACCGTAGCCTCCCACCGGGCACACGAGACCCTCGAAAAGACTGTACCCATTTCCGACGCACCGTGAGCTCCCAAACCCCTCCCAACCTCATGGGACCAGCAGTTATAGCCCACCTGCCTCAAGTGACTATTTCACTAACTGCGCCTACTGGTATTTTTGGCATTTTAGGTGTGCCTCGATGTAGCCTCCCATCGGGCACACGAGGACCCTCAAAAGACTGTACCCATTTTCATGAACAGAGCCCCTAAACCCCTCCCCAACCCCTCATGACCAGTTATTATAGCCCACCGGCCTCAAGTGACTATTTCACGCACTGGCCACATGTATTTTTACATTTTAGGCAGGCCTCCTGACCGTAGCCTCCCACTGCACACGAGGACCCTCGAAAAGACTGTATGCATTCGACAACCGAGCTCCTAAACCCTCCCAACCCCTCAAGGACTAAAGGCTCTAGCTCCTCCTGCCCTAAGTGACTATTTCCTGCCGCTCACTGGCATTTCTTTCCATTTAGGTGTAAGCTCTGACCTTAGCCTCCCACCGGGTACACGAGGACCTCGAAAGCCTCAGTACCTTATTTCGACGACCAGAGCCCCCAACCCCCCGCCCAACCCCTCAAGGACCAAAGGCTATAGCCCACCGGCCTCGGTGACTATTTCACGCGCTGCGCCGCTGGGCATTTCTTTCCATTTTAGGGTAAGCCTCTGACCTTAGCCTCCCACTGGGCACACGAGGAGCATCAAAAAGACTGTACCCATTTTCGATGACCAGAGCCCCCAAAACCCCCACCCCCACCCCTCATGGACCAGCATAGCCCACCGCCTCAAAGTGACTATTTCAACTGCGCCATTGTTATTTTTTGGCATTTTAGGGCAGGCCTCTGACCGTAGCCTCCCACTGGGCACACGAGGACCCTCAAAAAGACTATACCCATTTTCGATGACAAGAGCCCCCTAAACCCCCTCCCCAACCCCCGCGGACCAAAGGCTATAGCCCACCGGCCTCAGTGACTATTTCACGATCAAGGCGCTACTGGTATTTTTTACCATTTTAGGCATGTGCCTCGACCGTAGCCTCCCATCACACGAGGACCTCAAAAGACTGTACCCATTGCCGACGCCTGTGAGCCCCCGAACGCCCCTCCCCAACCCCGTGGGACCAAAGGCTATAGGACCACCGCCTCGGCTGACAATTTCACGCTACGCGCCAGAGGGTATTTTTGGTATTTTAGGCAAGCTCTGACCGTAGCCTCCCACTCACACGAGGACCCTCAAAGACTGTACCCATTTCCGACGACTGTAGCTCCTAAACCCCTCCCAACCTCAAGGGACCAGTATAGCCCACCGGCCTCAGTGACTATTTCACGAACTGCGCCATTGGTATTTTTTGGCATTTTAGAGCAGGCCTCTGACCGTAGCCTCCCACTGGGCACACGAGGACCCTCAAAAAGACTGTACCCATTTTCGATGACCAGAGCCCCCAAAACCCCCACCCCAACCCCTCATGCTGACCATTATAGCCCACCGGCCTCAAGTGACTATTTCACGACTGCACACATGATTTTTTGGCATTTTAGTAGGCCTCTACTGTAGCCTCCCATCAAGGGCACACGAGGACCCTCGAAAAGACTGTATGCATTTCCCGACAACCGTAGCTCCCAAACCCTCCCAACCCCTCATGGACTAAAGGCTCTAGCCCTCCGCCTGTGACTATTTCTCCCGCTGCTCACTGGCATTTCTTTCCATTTTAGTGCTTTCCTCTGACCTTAGCCTCCCACTGGCACACGAGACCCTCGAAAAGTGCCTGTACCTATTTCGACGCACCAGAGCCCTTAACGCCTCCCAACCCCTCATGACCAGTTATAGCCCACCGCCCTTGACTATTTCCACGCGCGCTGCCTGGGCATTTCTTACCATTTTAGGGCAGGCCTCTGACCGTAGCCTCCCACTGGGCACACGAGGAGCATCAAAAAGACTGTACCCATTTTTCGATGACCAGAGCCCCCTAAACCCCCTCCCCAACCCCCGCGGACCAAAGGCTATAGCCCACCGGCCTCAGTGACTATTTCACGAACTGCTACTGGTATTTTGGCATTTTAGGCAGTGCCTCTGACCGTAGCCTCCACTCACAGTACACGAGGACCCCTCAAAAGACTATACCCATTTTCATGACAAGAGCCCCAAATCCTCCCAACCCCTCATGGACCAGAAGAGTTATAGCCCACCGCCCTGACTATTTCACGACTGCGCCATGGCTGGTATTTTTACCATTTTAGGCAGTATGCCTGACCGTAGCCTCCCATCGGGCACACGAGACCCTCAAAAGACTGTACCCATTGCCGACGCCCAGAGCCCCGAACGCCCCTCCCAACCCCGTGGGACCAAAGCATAGACGACTGCCTCGCGACACTCTCACGCTACACCAGAGGGTATTTTTTTGTGTTTTAGGCAAGCCTCTGACCGTAGCCTCCCATCAAGCACACGAGACCCTCGAAAAGACTGTACCCATTTCCACGCACTGAGCTCCCGAAACTCCTCCCAACCCTCATGGACCAGCATTATAGCCCACCGCCTCAAAGTGACTATTTCATAACTGCGCCATTGGTATTTTTGCATTTTAGGCAGGCCTCCTGACCGTAGCCTCCCACTGGGCACACGAGGACCCCTCAAAAGACTATACCCATTTTCGGCGACAAGAGCCCCTAAACCCCTCCCCAACCCCTCATGCGACCAGGAGCCCACCGCCTCGTTGACTATTTCACGATCGCGCCATTGGTATTTTTACCATTTTAGGCAGGCCTCGACCGTAGCCTCCCACTGGGCACACGAGTACCTCAAAAGATCAGACCCATTGCCGACGCCCAGAGCCCCCCGAACGCCCCTCCCTAACCCCAGGACCAACTTATAGGACCACTGCCTCTGACACTTTCACGCTATGCGCCAGAGGGTATTTTTGGTATTTTAGGCAAGCTCTCTGACCGTAGCCTCCCACTGGGCACACGAGGACCCTCTAAAAGACTGTATGCATTTCCGACAACCAGAGCTCCCGAAACCCCCTCCCCAACCCCCGCGGACCAAAGGCTCTAGCCTCCGCCTTGGTGACTATTTCCTGGCCACTTCTACTGGCATTTCTTTCCATTTGTGGTAAGCCTGACCTTAGCCTCCCACTGGTACACGAGGACCCTCGAAAAGCTCTGTACTTATTTCTGACCACCAGAGCCCCAACGCCCCTCCCAACCCCTCAAGGGCCAAAGGCTATAGCCCACTGCCCCTGGCGATTATTTCACGGCTAAGGCCATTGGCATTTCTTTTTCCATTTTAGGGTAAGCCTCTGACCTTAGCCTCCCATCTGGCACACGAGGAGCATCAAAAGACTGACCCATTTTCATGACCAGAGCCCCTAAACCCCTCCCCAACCCCTCATGGACCAAAGGCTATAGCCCACCGGCCTCATGACTTTTTTCACGAACTGCGCTACTGGTATTTTTTACATTTTAGGCATGTGCCTCTCACCGTAGCCTCCCACTGGGGACACGAGGACCCTCAAAAAGACTATACCCATTTTCGATGACAAGAGCCCCCTAAATCCCCTCCCCAACCCCCGCAGACCAAAGGCTATAGCCCACCGGCCTCAGTGACTATTTCACGCACTGCGCCGCTGGGTATTTTTTGGCATTTTAGGGCAGGCCTCTGACCGTAGCCTCCCACTGGGCACACGAGGACCCTCGAAAAGACTGTATGCATTTCCGACGACCAGAGCTCCCGAAACCCCCTCCCCAACCCCCGCGGACCAAAGGCTCTAGCCCTCCGGCCTCGGTGACTATTTCCCGCGCTGCCCCGCTGGGCATTTCTTTCCATTTTAGGGTAAGCCTCTGACCTTAGCCTCCCACTGGGTACACGAGGACCCTCGAAAAGCCTGTACCTATTTCGGACGACCAGAGCCCCCGAACGCCCCTCCCCAACCCCCGCGGACCAAAGGCTATAGCCCACCGGCCTCGGCGACTATTTCACGCGCTGCGCCGCTGGGCATTTCTTTCCATTTTAGGGTAAGCCTCTGACCTTAGCCTCCCACTGGGCACACGAGGAGCATCAAAAAGACTGGACCCATTTTCGATGACCAGAGCCTCCGAAACACCCTCCCCAACCCCCGCGGACCAAAGGCTATAGCCCACCGGCCTCGGTGAGTATTTCACGCGCTGCGCCGCTGGGCATTTCTTGCCATTTTAAGGCAGGCCTCTGACCGTAGCTTCCCACTGGGCACACGAGGACCCTCAAAAAGACTGTACCCATTGCCGACGCCCAGAGCCCCCGAACGCCCCTCCCCAACCCCCGTGGACCAAAGGCTATAGACCACCGGCCTCGGCGACTATTTCACGCGCTGCGCTGCTGGGTATTTTTTGGCATTTTAGGGCAGGCCTCTGACCGTAGCCTCCCACTGGGCACACGAGGACCCTCGAAAAGACTGAACCCATTTCCGACGACCAGAGCTCCCGAAACCCCCTCCCCAACCCCCGCGGACCAAAGGCTATAGCCCACCGCCTCATGATTATTTCACGCGCTGCGCTGGCATGTCTCACATTTTAGTGTGCTTCATCAGAGCCTCCCATCTGGGCACACGAGGACCCTCGAAAAGACTGTACCCATTTCCGACCACTGTGAGCCCCTCGAAACCCCTCCCAACCACGTGGAACAAAGGCTATAGCCCACCGCCCTGACACTTCACGCGCCATGCCACAAGCATTTCTTCCTATTTTAGGCAGGCTTCTGATCGTAGCCTCCCATCAAGCACACGAGACCCCGAAAACTGTACCCATTTCCGACGCCCAGTAACCCTAGAACTTCCTCCCAACCCTCATGACCAGGCTATAGCCCACCGGCCCGTGACTATTTCCACGCACAGCCACTGGCATTTCTTGCCATTTTAGGGCAGGCCTCTGACCGTAGCCTCCCACTGGGCACACGAGGACACTTGAAAAGACTGTACCCATTTCCGACGACCAGAACCCCCCAAACCCCCCCCCCCCAACCCCTCATGGGACCAAAGTTAAAGACCACCGGCCTTGCTGATTGTTTCACGCGATGCGCCGCTGGGCATTTCTTGCCATTTTAGGGCAGGCTTCTGACCGTAGCCTCCCACTGGGCACACGAGGACCCTCGAAAAGACTGTACCCATTTCCGATGACCAGAGCCCCCGAAACCCCCTCCCCAACCCCCGCAGACCAAAGCCTATAGCCCACCGGCCTCGGCGACTATTTCACGTGCTGCGCAGCTGGGCATTTCTTGCCATTTTAGGGCAGGCTTCTGACCGTAGCCTCCCACTGGGCACACGAGGACCCTCGAAAAGATTGTACCCATTTTCGACACCCAGAGCCCCCGAACGCCCCTCCTCAACCCTCATGAGTTATAGCCCACCGCCTCAAGAATTATTTCACGTGTTGCGCCACTGGCATTTCACATTTTAGGTGTGCTTTGACCGTAGCCTCCCACTGGGCACACGAGGACCCTCGAAAAGACTGTACATATTTCTGACGACCAGAGCCCCCGACTCCCCTCCCCAACCCTCATGACCAGTGCTATAGCCCACTGCCTCGTGACTATTTCACGCGCTGGCCAAGCATTTCTTGCCATTTTAGGTAGGCTTGATCAGATCTCACCACTGGGCACACTAGGACCCTTGACAAGACTGTACCCATTTCTGATGCCCAGAGACCCCGAACCCCCCTCCCCAAGCCCCCTGGACCAAAGGCTATAGTCCACCGCCTCATGAGTATTTCACGCTGCGCCTGGCATTTCTTATCATTTTAGGGCAGGCTTGATCAGATCCTCCCACTGGGCACACGCGGACCCTCGAAAAAATTGTACCCATTTCCGACGCCCAGAGCCCCCGAACGCCCCTCCTCAACCCCCGCGGACCAAAGGCTATAGCCCACCGGTCTCGGCGACTATTTCACGTGCTGCGCCGCTGGACATTTCTTGCCATTTTAGGGCATGATTATGACTGAGCCGCCACTGGCACACGAGACCTCGAAGGCTGTACCCATTTCCGACGCCCAGAGCCTCCAAACACCTCCCCAACCCCTCAAGGGACCAGTATAGCCCACCGCCTGTGAGTATTTCACGCGCTGGCGCCTGGCTAAGCATTTCTTGCCATTTTGCCAGTGCCTCTGACTCAGAGTCCCACTGGCACACGAGACCTCGAAAGACTGTGACCCATTTCCGACGCCTGAGCCCCGAACGCCCCTCCCCAACCCCAGCCGACCAGGCTATAGCCCACCGCCTCGGGCGACTATTTCACGCCACTGCGCCTGACTGGCATTTCTTGCAATTTAGAGCAGGCCTCTGACCAGACTCCCACTGGCACACGAGGGCACTGAAAAGACTGTACCCATTTCTGATGCCCAGAGCCCTTAACTTCCTCCCAACCCTCATGACCAGCTATAGCCCACCTGCCTCGCCGACACTCTCACGCTGATGCGCCATGCTAGGCATGTCTTGCCATTTTAGTGCAGGCTTCTGACCATAGCCTCCCACTGCACACGAGACCTCGAAAAGACTGTACCTATTTCCACGACTCAGAGCCCCAAACCCCTCCCCAACCCCTCATGAACAAAGGCTATAGCCCACCGGCCTCGGCGACTATTTCACGCGCTGCGCCGACGGGCATTTCTTGTAATTTTAGAGCAGGCCTCTGACCGTAGACTCCCACTGGGCACACGAGGGCCCTCGAAAAGACTGTACCCATTTCCGACGCGCAGAGCCCCCGAACGCCCCTCCCTAACCCCCGCGGACCAAAGGCTATAGCCCACCGGTCTCGGCGACTATTTCACGTGCATGGCTGACATTTCTTGCCATTTTAGGTAGCAGGCTTTTTGTACCAGAGCCTCCCATCTGGGCACACGAGGACCTCGGCTGTACCCATTTCCCACGACTCAGAGCCCCCAAACACCCTCCCAACCCCCGCTGGACCAAAGGCTTTTAGCCCACCGCCTCGTGACTATTTCATGCGCTGCTACTGGCTAAGCATTTCTTGCCATTTTAGGGCAGGCCTCTGACCGTAGCCTCCCACTGGGCACACGAGGACCCTCAAAAAGACTGTACCCATTTCCGACGCCCAGAGCCCCCGAACGCCGCTCCCCAACCCCCGCGGACCAAAGGCTATAGCCCACCGGCCTCGGCGACTATTTCACGCGCTGCGCCGCTGGACATTTCTTGCCATTTTAGGGCAGGCTTCTGACCTTAGCCTCCCACTGGGCACACGAGGACCCTCCAAAAGACTGTACCCATTTCCGACGCGCAGAGCCCCCGAACGCCCCTCCCCAACCCCCGCGGAAAGGCTATAGCCCACCGGCCCTATGACTATTTCACGTGTTGCGCTGGCTGGACATTTCTTGCCATTTTAGGCAGGCTTGACCTTAGCCTCCCACTGGCACACGATGACCTCAAAAGGCTGTACCCATTTCCTACTCACCAGTGCCCTCGAAAGACCCTACCCAACCCCTCAAGGACTGTGTTATAGCCCACCGGTCTCGGTGACCATTTCACGCGCTGCGCCGCTGGGCATTTCTTGCCATTTTAGGGCAAGCCTCTCACCGTAGCCTCCCACTGGGCACACGAGGACCCTCGAAAAGACTGTACCCATTTCCGATGCCTGTGAGCCCTGCAACTTCCCTACCGAACCCCTCATGACTCAGTATTATAGCCCACCGGCCCTTGGTGACTATTTCACGCGATGCGCGCTACATTTTTGTTATTTTAGGCAGGCTTCTGACCGTAGCCTCCCACTAGGTACACGAGGGACCCTCAAAAGACCTGTGACGATTGATGACCAGAGCCCCTGAACCCTCCCCAAGCCCTGTGGGACCAAAGGTATAGTCCACCGCCCCATGAGTATTTCACGCGCTGCGCTGGCTAAGCATTTCTTATCATTTTAGGGCAGGCTTGACCGAGCCTCCCACTGGGTACACGCTGACCTCGAAAATCTGTACCCATTTCCGACGCCTGAGCCCCGAACGCCCTCCTCAACCCTCATGACCAGGCTATAGCCCACCGCCTCCGATTATTTCACGTGTTGCGCTCATTGGCATTTCTTGTCATTTTAGGCAGGCTTCTGACCGTAGCCTCCCACTGGGCACACGAGGACCCTCGAAAAGACTGTACATATATCCGACGACCAGAGTCTCGAATCCCTCCCAACCTCATGACCAAAGGCTATAGTCCACCGGCCTCGGTGACTATTTCACGCGCTGCGCCGCTGGGCATTTCTTGCCATTTTAGGGGAGGCTTCTGACCGTATCCTACCACTGGGCACACTAGGACCCTTGAAAAGACTGTACCCAATTCTGATGCCCAGAGCCCCCGAACCCCCCTCCCCAAGCCCCGTGGACCAAAGGCTATAGTCCACCGGCCTCGGCGAGTATTTTACGCGCTGCGCCGCTGGGCATTTCTTAACATTTTAGGGCAGGCTTTTTGATCAGATCCTCCCATCGGGCACACGCTGACCCTCGAAAAACTGACCCATTTCCGACGCCTGTGAGCCCCCGAACGCCCCTCCTCAACCCCCGAGGACCAAAGGCTATAGGCCACCGGCCTCAGCGACTATTTCACGCGCGCCACTGGCATGTCTTGCCATTTTAGTGCATGCTTCCTGACCAGCCTCCCATCAAGGGCACACGAGACGCCGAAAAGACTGTACATATTTCCGACCCCCAGAGCCCCCCAAAACCCCTCCCAACCCCGCTGACCAAAGGCTATAGCCCACCGCCTGGTGATTATTTCACGCGCTGCCGCTGGACGTTTTTGCCATTTTAGGCAGGCTGCCTGATGAGCTTCCCACTGGGCACACGAGGACCCTCGAAAACATTGTACCCATTTCCGACGCCTGAGCCCCGAACGCCCAGAGCCCCGAACGCCCCTCCCAACCCTCATGGGACCAGTATAGCCCACCGCCCTTGTGACTATTTCACGGCCATGACCATGTTTTTGCCATTTTAGGCCAGGCTCTCTGCCCGTAGCTTCCCACTGGGCACATCAGGACCCCCAAAAAGACTGTACCCATTTCCGATGCTCAGACCCCCGAACGCCTCTCTCCCAACGCCCGCCGACCAGCACATAGCCCACCGGCCTCGGTGACTAATTCACGCTACTGCCAGTCACGCATTTCTTGCCATTTTAGGGCAGGCCTCCTGACCGTAGCCTCCCACTGACAACCATGACCATCAGAAGACTGCATCATGGCGACCAGTGAGCCCCTAAACCCCTCCCCAACCCCGGACCAAAGGCTATAGTCCACCGCCCGGCATGAGTATTTCACGCGCTGCGCCGCTCGGTATTTCTTATCATTTTAAGGCAGGCTTCTGACTGTAGCCTCCCACTGGGCACACGAGGACCCTCGAAAAGACTGTACCAATTTCCGAAACCCAGAGCCCCCCAACCCCCCACCCCCAACCCCCCCCTACCCAAGGCAATAGCCCACCGCCTCACATTATTTTTATGCGCTGCCATTGGTATTTCTGCCATTTTAGGCAGGCCTCTGACCAGAACCTCCCACTGGGCACACGAGACCTCGAAAAGACTGTATATTTCCGACGACCAGAGTCTCCTCAAACACCCTCCCCAACCCCTCATGACCAGCATTATAGCTCACCGCCTGGTGATTATTTCACGCGCTGCCACATGCTTTTGTCATTTAGGGCAGGCCTCTGACCCAGAGCTTCCCACTGGCACACGAGGACCCTTAAAAGATTGTACCCATTTCCGACGCCTGTAGAGCCCCCGAACGCCTCTCCCAACCCCTCGGACCAGCATATAGCCCACCGCCCTTGTGACTATTTCACGCCATGACGCTGGTCGTTTTTTGCCATTTTAGGGCAGGCCTCGACGAGTTTCCCACTGGGCACACGAGACCCTCGAAAAGACTGTACCCATTTCCGATGCCTGAGCTCCCCTGAACGCCTCCCTCTCCCAACGCCACGACCGACCAGGCTTATAGCCCACCGGCCCTAAGTGACTAATTCACGCGCTGCGCCTGGGCATTTCTTGCCATTTTAGGGCAGGCCTCTGATCAGAAGCTTCCCACTCACACGAGACCCTCGAAAAGATTGTACCCATTTCGACGCCCAGAGCCCCGAACGCCTCCCAACCCCGCCTGACCAGGCTATAGCCCACCGGCCTCGGTGACTATTTCACGCGCTGCGACGCTGGGCATTTCTTGCCATTTTAGGGCAGGCCTCTGACCGTAGCCTCCCACTGGGCACACGAGGCCCCTCAAAAAGACTGTACCCATTTCCGACGACCAGAGGCCCGAACCCCCTCCCAACCCCTCGCACTAAAGGCTATAGCCCACCGGCCTGTGACTATTTTATGCGCTACTGGTATTTCTTGCCATTTTAGGGCAGGCCTCTGACCGTAACCTCCCACTGGGCACACGAGGACCCTCGAAAAGACTGTACAAATTTACGACGACTGTGAGCCCCTCAAACACCCTCCCCAACCCCTCATGGGACCAGCATTATAGCCCACCGGCCTCGTGTGACTATTTCACGCGCTGCCACATTTTTTGCCATTTTAGGCAGGCCTCTGACCGTAGCTTCCCACTGCACACGAGGACCTCGAAAAGACAGTAGCCATTACCGACGCCCAGAGCCCCGAACGCCCTCCCAACCCCTCGGACCAAAGGCTATAGCCCACCGCCTCGTGACTATTTCACGCGGCCATGACGCTGGTCGCTTGCCATTTTAGGGCAGGCTTCTGACCGTAGCCTCCCTCTGGGCACACGAGGACCATCGTAACGACTTTACCCATTTCCTCTGTCCAGAGACCCGTAACTACCCTCCCCAACCCCCGCTGACCAAAGGCTATAGCCCACCGGCCTCGGTGACTATTTCGCGTGCTGCGGCGCTGGGCATTTCTTGCCATTTTACGGCAGGCCTCTGACCGTAGCCTCCCACTGGGCACACGAGGACCCTCGAAAGGACTGTACCCATTTCCGATGCCCAGAGTCTGAACTTCCTCCCCAACCTCATGGACCAGCACATATAGCCCACCGGCCTCGCTGACACTTTCACGCTGATGCGCCCATGTGTTGTTATTTTAGTGCAGGCTTGACCGTAGCCTGCCATCACACGAGGACGCTCGAAAAGACTGTACATATTTCCGACGACCAGAGCCCTCAAACCCTCCCCAACCCTCATGGGACCAGCTATAGCCCACCGTCCTCGGTGACTATTTCACGCGCTGCGCGCTGGGCCATATTTTAGGGCAGGCCTCGATCAGCTTCCCACGGGCACACGAGGACCTCGAAAGATTGTACCCATTTCCCGACGCCCAGAGCCCCGAACGCCTGAGAGCCCCGAACGCCCCACCCCAACCCCATGACCAGCACATAGCCCACCGCCTCGTGACTATTTCACGCTGCGACGCCATGGCTGCCAATTTAGGCCAGGCCTCTGACCGTAGCTTCCCACTGCACATGAGGACCTCAAAAGATCTGTACCTATTTCCGATGCCAGAGCCCTGAACGCCCCTCCCAACGCCTCACGACCAAAGGCTATAGCCCACCGGCCTCGGTGACTAATTCACGCGCTGTGCCGCTGGGCATTTCTTGCCATTTTAGGGCAGGCCTCTGACCGTAGCCTCCCACTGGACAACTGAGGACCATCGTAAAGACTGTACCCATTTCCGATGACCAGAGCCCCCCCAAACCCCCCCCCCCACCCCCCCGGGCCCAAAGGCTATAGTCCACCGGCCTCGGCGAGTATTTCACGCGCTGCGCCGCTCGGTATTTCTTATCATTTTAAGGCAGGCTTCTGACCGTAGCCTCCCACTGGGCACACGAGGACCCTCGAAAAGACTGTACCAATTTCCGAAACCCAGAGCCCCCAAACCCCCCTCCCCAACCCCCGCAGACCAAAGGCTATAGCCCACCGGCCTCGTTACTATTTTATGCGCTGCGCCGCTGGGTATTTCTTGCCATTTTAGGGCAGGCCTCTGACCGTAACCTCCCACTGGGCACACGAGGACCCTCGAAAAGACTGTACATATTTCCGACGACCAGAGCCCCCGAAACCCCCTCCCCAACCCCCGCGGACCAAAGGCTATAGCCCACCGGCCTCGGTGACTATTTCACGCGCTGCGCCGCTGGGCATTTCTTGCCATTTTAGGGCAGGCCTCTGACCGTAGCTTCCCACTGGGCACACGAGGACCCTCGAAAAGATTGTACCCATTTCCGACGCCCAGAGCCCCCGAACGCCCCTCCCCAACCCCCGCGGACCAAAGGCTATAGCCCACCGGCCTCGGTGACTATTTCACGAGCTGCGCCGCTGGGCATTTCTTGCAATTTTAGGGCAGGCCTCTGACCGTAGCCTCCCACTGGGCACACGAGGACCCTCAAAAAGACTGTACCAATTTCCGACGACCATAGCCCCCGAACCCCTCCCAACCCCCGCACCAAAGGCTATAGCCCACCGGCCTCGTGACTATTTTATGCGCCGCGACGCTGGTATTTTTGCCATTTTAGGGCAGTGCCTCTGATCAGAACCTCCCACTGGGCACACGAGGACCCTCGAAAAGACTGTACATATCTCTGACGACCAGAGCCCCCAAACACCCTCCCAACCCTCATGACCAAAGGTTATAGCCCACCGCCTCGGTGACTATTTCACGCGCTGCGCCACTGCTTTTGCCATTTTAGGCAGGCCTCGATCAGAGCTTCCCACTGGGCACACGAGGACCCTCGAAAAGATTGTACCCATTTCCGACGCCCAGAGCCCCGAACGCCCCTCCCTAACCTCGGACCAGCATAGCCCACCGCCCTAAGTGACTATTTCACGCGCTGCGACGCTGGTCGTTTTTTGCCATTTTAGGGCAGGCCTCTGACATAGCTTCCCACTGGGCACACGAGGACCCTCGAAAAGACTGTACCCATTTCTGATGCCCAGAGCCCCGGAACGCCCCTCCCCAACGCCCGCCGACCAAAGGCTATAGCCCACCGGCCTCGGTGACTAATTCACGCGCTGCGCCATGGCATTTTTGCCATTTTACGGCAGGCTCTGACCGTAGCCTCCCACCGGGCACACGAGGACCCTCAAAAGACTGTACCCATTTCCGACGCCCAAAGCTCTAACGCCGCCTCCCAACCCCTCATGACCAAAGGTTATAGCCCACCGCCTCGGTTATTTCACGCGGCCATGCTGACATTTCTTGCCATTTTAGGCAGGCTTGACCAGTAGCCTCCCACTGGGCGACTAGGACCCTCGAAAAGACTGTAATACCTCACGACTGTGAGCCTCCAAACACCCTCCCCAACCCCCACGGACTAGCACTATAGCCCACCGGCCTCGGTGACTATTTCACGCGCTGCGCCATCATGCTGCCATTTTAGGCAGGCCTCGAGCGTAGCTTCCCACTGGGCACACGAGACCTCAGAATATTGTACCCATTTCCGACGCCCAGATCCCCCGAAAGCCCCACCCCAAACCCGCTGGGACCAGGTTATAGCCCACCGCCTTGGTGACTATTTCACGCGGCCATGACGCTTGCCATATTTTAGGCAGGCCTGATCAGAGCTTCCCACCGGGCACACGAGGACCCTCGAAAAGACTGTACCCATTTCCGATGCCCAGAGCCCCGGAACGCCCCTCCCCAACGCCCGCCGACCAAAGGCTATAGCCCACCGGCCTCGGTGACTAATTCACGCGCTGCGCCGCTGGGCATTTCTTGCCATTTTAGGGCAGGCCTCTGACCGTAGTCTCCCACTGGGCACACGCGGACCCTCGAAAAAACTGTACCCATTTCCGACGCCCAGAGCCCCCGAACGCCCCTCCTCAACCCCCGCGGACCAAAGGCTATAGCCCACCGGCCTCAGCGACTATTTCACGCGCTGCGCCGCTGGGCATGTCTTGCCATTTTAGTGCAGGCTTCTGACCGTAGCCTCCCACTGGGCACACGTGGACCCTCGAAAAGACTGTACCCATTTCCGACGACCAGAGCCCCCGAAACCCCCTCCCCAACCCCCGCGGACCAAAGCCTATAGCCCACCGGCCTCGGCGACTATTTCACGTGCTGCGCCGCTGGGCATTTCTTGCCATTTTAGGGCAGGCTTCTGACCGTAGCCTCCCACTGGGCACACGAGGACCCTCGAAAAGACTGTACACATTTCTGACGACCAGAGCCCCCGAAACCCCCTCCCCAACCCCCGCGGACCAAAGGCTATAGCCCACCGGCCTCGGTGACTATTTCACGCGCTGCGCCGCTGGGCATTTCTTGCCATTTTAGGGCAGGCCTCTGACCGTAGCTTCCCACTGGGCACACGAGGACCCCCGAAAAGACTGTACCCATTTCCGACGACCAGAGCCCCCGAAACACCCTCCCCAATCCTCGGACCTGGCATATAGCCCACTGCCTTGGTGATTATTTCCACGGCTGCGCCTGGCATTTCTTGCCATTTTAGGGCAGCCTCTGACCGTAGCCTCCCACTGGGCACACGACGACCCTCGAAAAGACTGTACCCATTTCTGATGCCCAGAGCCCCAGAACTTGCCCCCCCCAACCCCTCATGACCAGTTATATAGCCCACCGCCTCGTGATAATTTCACGCGATGCGCCATGTGCATGTCTTGCCATTTTAGGGCAGGCTTCGACCGTAGCCTCCCATCCGGCACACGAGACCGGCTGAAATGACTGTACCCATTTCCGACGACCAGAGCCCTCAAAACCCCCTCCCTAACCCCCGCGGTCCAAAGGCTATAGCCCACCGGCCTCGGCGACTATTTCACGCGCTGCGCCGCTGGGCATTTCTTGCCATTTTAGGTCAGGCTTCTGACCGTAGCCTCCCACTGGGCACACGAGGACCCTCGAAAAGGCTGTACATATTTCCGATGACCAGAGCCCCCGAAACCCCCTCCCCAACCCCCGCAGAACAAAGGCTATAGCCCACCGGCCTCTGTGACTATTTCACGCGCTGCGCCGCTGGGTATTTCTTGCCATTTTAGGGTAGGCCTCTGACCGTAGCTTCCCACTGGGCACCCGAGGACCCTCAAAAAGACTGTACCCATTTCCGACGCCCAGAGCCCCCGAACTCCCCTCCCCAACCCCCGCCGATCAAAGGCTATAGCCCACCGGCCTCGTGACTATTTTATGCGCTGCGCCGCTGGGTATTTCTTGCCATTTTAGGGCAGGCCTCTGACCGTAACCTCCCACTGGGCACACGAGGACCCTCGAAAAGACTGTACATATTTCCGACGACCAGAGCCCCCGAAACACCCTCCCCAACCCCCGCGGACCAAAGGCTATAGCCCACCGGCCTCGGTGACTATTTCACGCGCTGCGCTGGCGCCATTTTAGGCAGGCCTCTGACAGTATCTTCCCTCTGGGCACTCGAGGAACCTCGAAAAGATTGTACCCATTTCCGACGCCCAGAGCCCCCGAACGCCCCTCCCCAACCCCTCGGACCAAAGGCTATAGCCCACCGGCCTCGGTGACTATTTCACGCGCTGCGACGCTGGTCGTTTTTTGCCATTTTAGAGCAGGCCTCCGACATAGCTTCCCACTGGGCACACGAGGACCCTCGAAAAGACTGTACCCATTTCCGATGCCCAGAGCCCCGGAACGCCCCTCCCAAACGCCCGCCGACCAAAGGCTATAGCCCACCGGCCTCGGTGACTAATTCACGCGCTGCGCCGCTGGGCATTTCTTGCCATTTTACGGCAGGCCTCTGACCGTAGCCTCCCACTGGGCACACGAGGACCCTCAAAAAGACTGTACCCATTTCCGACGCCCAAAGCCCCCGAACGCCGCCTCCCCTAACCCTCATGACCAAAGGCTATAGCCCACCGGCCTCGGCGGTTATTTCACGCTGCGCTGGACATTTTGCCATTTTAGGGCAGGCTTCTGACCAGAGCCTCCCACCGGGCGACTAGGACCCTCGAAAAGACTGTAACAATTTCCGACCACCAGAGCCTCCGAAACACCCTCGCCAACCCCCACGGACCAAATGCTATATCCCACCGGCCTCGGTGACCATTTCACGCTGCGCCATCATGCTTTTGCCATTTTAGGCAGGCCTCGAGCTGTAGCTTCCCATCACACGAGGACCCTCGTAAATATTGTACCCATTTCCGACGCCCAGAGCCCGCGAACGCCCCTCCCCAACCCCCGCGGACCAAAGGCTATAGCCCACCGGCCTCGGTGACTATTTCACGCGCCATGACGCCATGCTATTATTTTAGGCAGGCCTCGACCGTAGCTTCCCACCGGGCACACGAGACCTCGAAAAGACTGTACCCATTTCCGATGCCTGAGCCCTGAACGCCCCTCCCAACGCCTCACGACCAGGCTATAGCCCACCGCCTCAAGTGACTAATTCACGCGCTGCGCCGCTGGCATTTCTTGCCATTTTAGGGCAGGCCTCTGACCATAACCTCCCACTGGGCACACGCGGACCTCGAAAAACTGTACCCATTTCCGACGCCCAGAGCCCCCGAACGCCCCTCCTCAACCCCCGGACCAAAGGCTATAGCCCACTGCCTCACGACTATTTCACGCTGGCCATTGGCATGTCTTGCCATTTTAGTGCAGGCTTCGACCAGAGCCTCCCACGCACACGTGGACCCTCGAAAAGACTGTACCCATTTCCACGACCAGAGCCCTCAAACCCCTCCCCAACCTCATGGGACCAAAGCCTATAGCCCACTGCCTCGGGCGATTATTTCACGTGTTGCGCCGCTAGGCATTTCTTGCCATTTTAGGCAGGCTTCTGACCAGAGCCTCCCACCGGGCACACGAGACCCTCGAAAAGACTGTGACACATTTCGACGACTAGAGCCCCGAAACCCTCCCCAACACCATGGACCAAAGGCTATAGCCCACCGCCTTGGTGACTATTTCACGCGCTGCGCCGCTACATTTTTGCCATTTTAGCAGCCTCTGACCGTAGCTTCTCCCACTGGGCACACGAGGACCTCGAAAAGATCAGACTCATTTCCCACGACTGTAACCTCAAACACTTTCTCCTAATCCTCATGACAGAGCACAGTAGCCCACCGCCTCGGTGACTATTTCCACGCGCGCTGGCATTTCTTGCCATTTTAGGGCAGGTATCTGACCGTAGCCTCCCACTGGGCACACGACGTCCCTCGAAAAGACTGTACCTATTTCCGATGCCCAGCCCCTCAACTTCCCCCCCAACCCCTCAAGGACCAGCACTATAGCCCACCGGCCTCGGTGACTATTTCACGCGATGCGCCAGTGCATGTTCTTGCCATTTTAGGGCAGTGCTTCTAATCAGAGCCTCCCATCAAGCACACGAGGACCACGAAATGACAGCACCCATTTCCGACCACTGTGAGCCCCAAACCCCTCCCTAACCCCTCATGGGTCCAAAGGCTATAGCCCACCTGCCTCGACTATTTCACGCTGCGCCATGGGCATTTCTTGCCATTTTAGGTCAGGCTTCTGACCGTAGCCTCCCACTCAAGGGCACACGAGGACCTCAAAAGACTGTACCCATTTCACGACGCCCTCGAAACCCCTCCCAACCCTCATGGGACTGGGGCAGTTATAGCCCACCGCCTCTGACTATTTCTAATGGCTGCGCCATTGGGCATTTCTTGCCATTTTAGGGCAGGCCTCTGACTGTAGCTTCCCACTGGCACACGAGGACCCCGAAAAGACTGTACTCCATTTCCGACGACTCGTAACTCCCAAACACCCTCCCCAATCCCCTCATGGGACAGAAGCATAGCCCACCGGCCTCGGTGACTATTTCACGCGCAAGGCTGCCCGCTGGCATTTTTTTGCCATTTTAGGGCAGCCTCTGACCAGCCTCCCACTGGGCACACGACGACCTCAAAAGATCAGTACCCATTTCCGATGCCTGCGAGCCCCTGTAACTTCCCCCAACCCTCATGACTGGCTATAGCCCACCGCCTCGGCGATTATTTCACGCTGCGCCATTGGCATTTTCTTGCCATTTTAGGTCAGGCTTCTGACCGTAGCCTCCCATCAAGTACACGAGACCCTCGAAAAGGCTGTACATATTTCCCGACGAGAGCCCTCAAACCCCTCCCAACCCCCGCAGATCAGAGGCTATAGCCCACCGGCCTCTCAGGACTATTTCCACGCTGCGCCAGCTGGTATTTCTTGCCATTTTAGGTAGGCCTCTGACCGTAGCTTCCCACTGGGCACCCGAGGACCTCAAAAGACTGTACCCATTTCCACGCCTGAGCCCCGAAACCCCCTCCCCAACCCCCGCGGACCAAAGGCTATAGCCCACCGGCCTCGGCGACTATTTCACGCGCTGCGCCGCTGGGCATTTCTTGCCATTTTAGGGCAGGCCTCTGACCGTAGCCTCCCACTGGGTACTCGAGGACCCTCAAAAAGACTGTACCCATTTTCGACGCCCAGAGCCCCAGAACGCCGCCTCAACCTCACGGCCAAAGGCTATAGCCCACCGGGTCTCATGATTATTTCACGTGTGCGCCGCTGGACATTTCTTGCCATTTTAGAGCATGCTTATGTCCGTATCCTCCCACTGGGCAAACGAGGACCCTCGAAAAGACTGTACCCATTTCCGACGACCAGCTTCCAACGCCCATCCCCAACCCCACGGGACCAAAGGCTATAGCCCACCGGCCTCGGCTGATTTCACGTGTTGCGCGCCGCTGGTATTTCTTGCATTTTAGAGTGCAGGCCTCGACCGTGACTCCCATCAAGCACACGAGACCCTCGAAAAGACTGTACCCATTTCTGATGCCCAGAGCCCTGTAACTTCCCGCTCCCCAACCCTCAAGGACCAAAGGCTATAGCCCACTGCCTCCGACATTATTTCACGCTGCGCCACTGGCATGTCTTGCCATTTTAGTGCAGGCTTGACCAGAGCCTCCCATCAAGGGCACACGAGGACCCTCAAAAGACTGCATACTTTCCAAACCCAGAGCCCTAAACCCCTCCCCAACCCCGCAGACCAAAGGCTATAGCCCACCGGCCTCACATTATTTTATGCGCTGCCACTGGTATTTCCTTGCCATTTTAGGGCAGGCCTGACCAGTAACCTCCCATCACACGAGGACCTCGAAAAGACTGTACATATTTCCGACGCCTGAGCCCCTGAACCCCTCCCAACCCCGCTGACTAAAGGCTATAGCCCACCAGCCTGTGACTATTTCCCACGCGCCAAGGCCATGGGCATTTCTTGCCATTTTAGGGCAGTGCCTGACCGTAGCTTCCCATCGGCACACGAGGAACCCTCAAAAGATTGTACCCATTTCGGACGCCCAGAGCCCCCGAACGCCCTCCCCAACCCATGCGGACCAAAGGCTATAGCCCACTGGCCTCGTGACTATTTCACGAGTTGCGTCATTGGGCATTTCTTGCCATTTTAGGGCAGGCCTCTCGATCAGAGCCTCCCACTGGCCACACGAGACCCTCAAAGACTGCACTCCATTTCCGACGACCATAGCCCCGAACCCTCCCAACCCCGCAGACCTAAGGCTATAGCCCAACGGCATGGTGACTATTTTATGCGCTGCGCATATGTGTATTTCTTGCCATTTTAGGGCATGCCTCTGACCGAAACCTCCCACTGGGCACACGAGGACCTCAAAAGACTGTACATATTTCCACGCACTGAGCCCCCAAACACCCTCCCCAACCTCATGACCAAAGGGCTATAACCCACCGCCTCGTGACTATTTCACGCGCCATGCTGCGCCATGCTTGCATATTTTAGGGCAGGCCTCTGACCGTAGCTTCCCATCGGCACACGAGGACCTCGAAAAGACTGTACCCATTTCCATGCCCAGAGCCCCTGAACGCCTCCCAACGCCTGGCCGACCAAAGGCTATAGCCCACCGCCTGTGACTATTTCACGCCATGCACGCCATTTCTTGCCATTTTAGGGCAGGCCTCTGACCGTAGCCTCCCACTGGGCACACGAGGACCCTCAAAAAGACTGTACCCATTTCCGATGCCCAGAGCCCCCGAACGCCCCTCCCCAACCCCCGCGGACCAAAGGCTATAGCCCACCGGCCTCGTGACTATTCTATGCGCTGCGCCGCTGGGTATTTTCTTGACATTTTAGGGCAGTCCTCTGACCAGAGCCTCCATCCTGGGCACACGAGGACCCTCAAAAAGACTGTACCTATTTCCGACGACCATAGCCCCCGAACCCCCCTCCCCAACCCCCGCAGACCAAAGGCTATAGCCCACCGGCCTCGTGACTATTTTACGCGCTGCGCCGCTGGGCATTTCTTGCCATTTTAGGGCAGGCCTCTGACCGTAGCTTCCCACTGGGCACACGAGGACCCTCGAAAAGATTGTACCCATTTCCGACGACTGAGCACCAAACACCCCTCCCAACCCCTCATGACCAAAGCACATAGCCCACCGGCTCGGTGACTATTTCACGCTACATGACATGCCATATTTTAGGTGGCCTCTGATCAGAGCTTCCCACTGGCACACGAGGACCTCGAAAGATTGTACCCATTTCCGATGCCTGAGCACCCGAACGCCCTCCCCAACCCCGCTGACCAAAGGCTCTAGCCCACCGCCTCGTGACTAATTCACGCTAGCGCTGGGCGCATTTCTTTCCTTTTTAGGGCTGGCCTCTGACCGTAGCTTCCCACTGGCCACCCGACGACCCTCGAAAAGAATGTACCCATTTCCGATGCACAGAGCCCCTGAACGCTGCCCAACGCCTCATGGACCAGCACATAGCCCACTGCCTCAGTGATTATTTCACGCGCTGCGCACATTTCTTGCCATTTTAGGGCAGGTTTCTGACCAGAAGCTTCCCACGTACACGAGGACCTCAAAAGACTGTACTCCATTTCCGACGCCCAGAGCCTCCGCCGCTCCCAACCCCCACGGACCAGGCTATAGCCCACCGCCTCGGTGACTATTTCACGCACTGGCTGACATTTCTTGCCATTTTAGGCAGGTTTCTGACCAGAGCATCCCATCACACGAGGACCCTCGAAAAGATTGTACCCATTTCCGACTCCCAGAGCCTCCAAGCACCTCCCAACCCCCACGGACCAGCATATAGCCCACCGCCTCGTGACTATTTCACGCTACCGGCGCTTTTTGCCATATTTAGGGCAGGCCTCCTGACGAGCTTCCCACTGGGCACACGAGGCCCCTCGAAAAAATTGTACCCATTTCCGATGCCCAGAGCCCCTGAACAACCAGCCCCAACCCCCCCGGACCAAAGGCTATAGCCCACCGGCCTCGGTGACTATTTCACACGCTGCGACGCCATGCTTTTGCCATTTTAGGCAGGCTCTGACGTAGCTTCCCACCGGGCACACGAGGACCTCGAAAAGATTGGACCCATTTCCGATGCCCAGAGCCCCTGAACGCCCCTCCCCAACGCCCGCCGACCAAAGACTAGCCCAATTCACGCATGCGCTGCTGGCATTATTTGCTATTTTAGGCCTCGACAGAGCCTCCCACTGAGGACACGAGGACCCTGAAAAAGACTGTACCCAATTCCGACACCCAAAGCCCCCGAAAGCCGCTCCCCAACCCCCGCGGACCAAAGGCTATAGCCCACCGGCCTCGGCGACTATTTCACGCGCTGCGCCGCTGGACATTTCTTGCCATTTTAGGGCAGGCTTCTGACCGTAGCCTCCCACTGGGCGTACTGTACCCATTTCCGACGACCAGAGCCTCCGAAACACCCTCCCCAACCCCCGCGGACCAAAGGCTATAGCCCACCGGCCTCGGTGACTATTTCACGCGCTGCGACGCTGGGCGTTTTTTGCCATTTTAGGCCAGGCCTCTGACCGTAGCTTCCCACTGGGCACACGAGGACCCTCGAAAAGACTGTACCCATTTCCGACGCCCAGAGCCCCCGAACGCCCCTCCCCAACCCCCGCGGACCAAAGGCTATAGCCCACCGGCCTCGGTGACTATTTCACGCGCAGCGCCATGCCATTTTAGGGCAGGCCTGACCGTAGCCTCCCAATGGGCACACGAGAAGCCTCGAAAAGACTGTACCATTTCCGATGCCCAGAGTCCCCGAACCCCCCAACGCCCGCCGACCAAAGGCTATAGCCCACTGCCTCGGTGACTAATTCACGCCACTGGCATTTCTTGCCATTTTATGGCAGGCTTCTGACCGTAGCCTCCCACTGGGCACACCAGGACCCTCGAAAAGACTGTACCCATTTCCGACGCCCAGAGCCCCCGAACCACCCTCCCCAACCCCCGTGGACCAAAGGCTATAGCCCACCGGCCTCGGCTACTATTTCAGGCGCTGCGCCGCTGAGCATTTCTTGCCATTTTACGGCAGCCTTCTGACCGTAGCCTCCTACCGGGCACACGAGGACCCTCGAAAAGACTGTACCCATTTTCGATGCGAAGAGGACCCGGACCCCCCTCCCCAACCCCCGCGGACCAAAGGGTATAGCCCACCGGCCTTGGTGACTATGTCACGCGCTGCGCGGCTTGTCATTTCTTGCCATTTTAGGGCAGGCCCCTGACCCTAGCCTCCCACTGGGCACATGAGGACCCTCGAAAAGACTGTACCCATTTCCGACGCCCAGAGCCCCCGAACCCCCCCCATCAACCACCGCGGACTAAAGGCTATAGCCCACCGGCCTCGGCGACTATTTCACGCGCTGCGCCGCCGGGCATTTCTTGCCATTTTAGGGCTGGCTCCTGACCGTAGCCTCCCACTGGGCACACGAGGACCCTTGAAAAGACTGTACCCATTTTCGATGCGAAGAGGCCCCGGACCCCCTCCCCAACCCTCGCGGACTAAAGGCTATAGCCCACCGCCTCATGATTATTTCACGCGCGCCATGCCATTGGTCATTTCTTGCCATTTTACGGCAGCCTTCTGACCGTAGCCTCCCACTGGGCACACGAGGACCCTCGAAAAGACTGTACCCATTTTGGATGCGAAGATGCCCCGGACCCCCCTCCCCAACCCCCGCGGACCAAAGGCTATAGCCCACCGGCCTCGGTGACTATGTCACGCGCTGCGCCGCTGGGCATTTCTTGCCATTTTAGGGCAGGCTTCTGACCGTAGCCTCCCACTGGGCACACGAGGACCATCGAAAAGACTGTACCCATTTCCGACGCCCAGAGCCCCCGAACCCCCCTCATCAACCACCGCGGACTAAAGGCTATAGCCCACCGGCCTCGGCGACTATTTCATGCGCTGCGACGCTGGGTATTACTTGCCATTTTACGGCAGGCTTCTGACCGTAGCCTCCCACTGGGCACACGAGGACCCTTGAGAAGACTGTACCCATTTTTGATGGCCAGAGCCCCCGAACCCCCTCCCCAACCCCCGCGGATGAAAGGCTATAGCCCACCGGCCTCGGGCACTATTTCACGCGCTGCGCCGCTGGGGATTTCTTGCCATTTTAGGACAGGCCTCTGACCCTAGCCTCCCACTGGGCACACGAGGACCCTCGAAAAGACTGTACCCATTTCCGACGCCTAGAGCCCCGAACGCCTCCCCAACCCCGCTGAACCAAAGGCTATAGCCCACCGGCCTGACTATTTCACGCTGCGCTGGCATTTCTTGCCATTTTAGGCTGGCTTCTGACCGAGCCTCCCATCACACGAGGACCCTCGAAAAGCCTGTACCCATTTCCCGACACCTGTGAGCCCTCAACCCCTTCATCATCAACCACCTCATGACCAAAGGCTATAGCCCACCGCCCTGATTATTTCATGCGCTACGCTGGCATTACTTTTGCCATTTTAGCAGTGCTTGACCGTAGCCTCCCACTGGGCACATGAGGACGCTTGAAAAGACTGTACCCATTTTTGATGCCCAGAGCCCCGGAACCCTCCCCAACCCCCACGGATTTAAAGGCTATAGCCCACTGCCTGGCACTATTTCACGCCAAGGCCACTGGGGATTTCTTGCCATTTTAGGACAGGCCTCTGACCCTAGCCTCCCACTGGGCACACGAGGACCCTCGAAAAGACTGTACCCATTTCCGACGCCCAGAGCCCCCCAACGCCCCACCCCAACCCCCGCGAACCAAAGGCTATAGCCCACCGGCCTCGGCGACTATTTCACGCGCTGCGCCGCTGGGCATTTCTTGCCATTTTAGGGCTGGCTTCTGACCGTAGCCTCCCACTGGGCACACGAGGACCCTTGAAAAGACTGTACCCATTTTCGATGCGAAGAGGCCCCGGACCCCCTCCCCAACCCTCGCGGACTAAAGGCTATAGCCCACCGGCCTCGGCGACTATTTCACGCGCTGCGCCGCTGGTCATTTCTTGCCATTTTACGGCAGCCTTCTGACCGTAGCCTCCCACTGGGCACACGAGGACCCTCGAAAAGACTGTACCCATTTTCGATGCGAAGAGGCCCCGGACCCCCCTCCCCAACCCCCGCGGACCAAAGGCTATAGCCCACCGGCCTCGGTGACTATGTCACGCGCTGCGCCGCTTGGCATTTCTTGCCATTTTAGGGCAGGCTTCTGACCATAGCCTTCCACTGGGCACACGAGGACCCTCGAAAAGACTGTACCCATTTCCGACGCCCAGAGCCCCCGAACCCCCCTCATCAACCACCGCGGACTAAAGGCTATAGCCCACCGGCCTCGGCGACTATTTCATGCGCTGCGCCGCTGGGCATTTCTTGCCATTTTAGGGCAGGCTTCTGACCGTAGCCTCCCACTGGGCACACGAGGACCCTTGAGAAGACTGTACCCATTTTTGATGGCCAGAGCCCCCGAACCCCCTCCCCAACCCCCGCGGATGAAAGGCTATAGCCCACTGGCCTCCTGACTATTTCACGCCAGGCCATTGGGATTTCCATTTTAGGACAGGCTCTGACCCTAGCCTCTCACGGGCACACGAGACCTCGAAAAGACTGTACCCATTTCCCGACGCCCAGAGCCCCTCCCTCCCAACCCCTCAACCAAAGGCTATAGCCCACCGCCTGGCGATTATTTCGCCACGCTGCGCCTGGCATTTCTTGCCATTTTAGGGCTGGCTTGACCGTAGCCTCCCATCGGCACACGAGACCCTCGAAAAGACTGCACTCATTTCCGACACCCAGCCCCAACCCCTTCATCAACCATCATGACTAAAGGCTATAGCCCACCGCCTCGGCGATTATTTCATGCGCCATGACGCTGGCATTTTTGCCATTTTACGGCAGGCTTGACCGTAGCCTCCCATCAAGGGCACATGAGGACGCTTGAAAAGACTCACCCATTTTGATGCCTGTGAGCCCCGAACCCCTTCCATCAACCCCCTCATGGACTAAAGGCTATAGCCCACCGCCCTGGCACTATTTCACGCACATGCACTGGGGATTTCTTGCCATTTTAGGACAGGCCTCTGACCCTAGCCTCCCACTGGGCACACGAGGACCCTTGAAAAGACTGTACCCATTTTCGATGCGAAGAGGCCCCGGACCCCCTCCCCAACCCTCGCGGACTAAAGGCTATAGCCCACCGGCCTCGGCGACTATTTCACGCGCTGCGCCGCTGGTCATTTCTTGCCATTTTACGGCAGCCTTCTGACCGTAGCCTCCCACTGGGCACACGAGGACCCTCGAAAAGACTGTACCCATTTTGGATGCGAAGATGCCCCGGACCCCCCTCCCCAACCCCCGTGGACCAAAGGCTATAGCCCACCGGCCTCGGTGACTATGTCACGCGCTGCGCCGCTTGGCATTTCTTGCCATTTTACTGCAGGCTTCTGACCATAGCCTTCCACTTGGCACACGAGGACCCTCGAAATGACTGTACCCATTTCCGACGCCCAGAGCCCCCGAACCCCCCTCATCAACCACCGCGAACTAAAGGCTATAGCCCACCGGCCCATGATTATTTCATGCGCCATGACACATTATTTTGCCATTTTACGGCAGCCTGACTGTAGCCTCCCACTCACACGAGGACCCTCGAAAAGACTGTACCCATTTTGGATGCGAAGATGCCCTGACCCCTCCCCAACCCCTCACGAACCAAAGGCTATAGCCCACCGCCTCATGATTATTTCACGCCAGGCCAAGCTGGGCATTTCTTGCCATTTTAGGGCTGGCTCCTGACCGTAGCCTCCCACTGGGCACACGAGGACCCTTGAAAAGACTGTACCCATTTTCGATGCGAAGAGGCCCCGGACCCCCTCCCCAACCCTCGCGGACTAAAGGCTATAGCCCACCGGCCTCATGATTATTTCACGCTGCGCCGCTGGTCATTTCTTGCCATTTTACGGCAGCCTTCTGACCGTAGCCTCCCACTGGGCACACGAGGACCCTCGAAAAGACTGTACCCATTTTGGATGCGAAGATGCCCCGGACCCCCCTCCCCAACCCCCGTGGACCAAAGGCTATAGCCCACCGGCCTCGGTGACTATGTCACGCGCTGCGCCGCTTGGCATTTCTTGCCATTTTAGGGCAGGCTTCTGACCATAGCCTTCCACTGGGCACACGAGGACCCTTGAAAAGACTGTACCCATTTTCGACGCCCAGAGCCCCCGAACCCCCCTCATCAACCACCGCGGACTAAAGGCTATAGCCCACCGGCCTCAGCGACTATTTCATGCGCTGCGACGCTGGGCATTACTTGCCATTTTACGGCAGGCTTCTGACCGTAGCCTCCCACTGGGCACACAAGGACCCTTGAAAAGACTGTACCCATTTTTGATGGCCAGAGCCCCCGAACCCCCTCCCCAACCCCCGCGGATGAAAGGCTATAGCCCACCGGCCTCGGGCACTATTTCACGCGCTGCGCCGCTGGGGATTTCTTGCCATTTTAGGACAGGCCTCTGACCCTAGCCTCCCACTGGGCACACGAGGACCCTCGAAAAGACTGTACCCATTTCCGACGCCCAGAGCCCCCGAACGCCCCTCCCCAACCCTCACAACCAGGCTATAGCCCACTGCCTCGGCGATTATTTCACGCTGCTGGTCATTGGCATTTCTTGCCATTTTAGGGCTGGCTTCTGACCGTAGCCTCCCACTGGGCACACGAGGACCCTCGAAAAGACTGTACCCATTTCCGACGCCCAGAGCCCCCGAACGCCCATCCCCAACCCCGCGAACCAAAGGCTATAGCCCACCGGCCTCACTGATTATTTCACGCGGCTATGCACGGGCATTTCTTTCCAATTTAGGCTGTGGCCTGACCGTAGCCTCCCACTGGGCACACGAGACCCTTGAAAAGACTGTACCCATTGGCGCAAGAGGCCCTGACCCTCCCCAACCTCGGACTAAAGGCTATAGCCCACCGGCCTCAAGCGATTATTTCACGCGCTGCGCATTGGTCATTTCTTGCCATTTTACGGCAGCCTTTCTGACCAGAGCCTCCCACTGGGCACACTAGGACCTCGAAAAGACTGTACCCATTTTGATGCGAAGATGCCCTGGACCCTCCCCAACCCCCCGGGACCAAAGGCTAAAGCCCACCGGCCTCCGTGACTATGTCAAGCGCTGCGCCGCTTGGCATTTCTTGCCATTTTACTGCAGGCTTCTGACCATAGCCTTCCCCATGGCACACGAGGACCTCGAATGACTGTACCCATTCGACGCCAGAGCCCCAACCCCTCTCATCAACCACCGCATGACCAAAGCCATTAGCCCACCGGCCTCATGACTATTTCATGCGCCATGCACGCAAGCATTACATTATTTTACGGCAGGCTTCAATCAGTAGGCCTCCCACCTGGGCACACAAGGACCCTTGAAAGACTGCATCCACTCACACCCAGCCCCAACCCCTTCATCAACCAATCATGACTAGTTATAGCCCACCACCCCTGATTATTTCATGCGCGACTATCATTATTTACATTTTACGGCAGTGCTCGACCGTAGCCTCCCACTGGGCAGACGAGGACCCTTGAAAATACTGTACCCATATTTGATGCCCAGAGCTCTCAACCCCCTCCCCAACCCCTCATGGATAGCACATAGCCCACCGGCCTCGGCGACTATTTCACGCGCTGTGCCGCTGGGGATTTCTTGCCATTTTAGGACAGGCCTCTGACCCTAGCCTCCCACTGGGCACACGAGGACCCTCGAAAAGACTGTACCCATTTCCGACGCCCAGAGCCCCCGAACGCCCCTCCCCAACCACTGCGGACTAAAGGCTATAGCCCACCGGCCTCGGCGACTATTTCATGCGCTGCGACGCTGGGTATTACTTGCCATTTTACGGCAGCCTTTTGACCGTACCCTCCCACTGGGCACACGAGGACCCTCGAAAAGACTGTACCCATTTCCGATGCCAAGAGGCCCCGGACCCCCCTCCCCAACCCCTCATGACCAGTATTATAGCCCACCGCCTTGGTGACTATGTCACGCCAAGGCGTCTGGCATTTCACATTTTAGCAGGCTTGACCAGAGCCTCCCACCGGGCACACGAGGACCCTAGAAAAGACTGACCCATTTCCGGCGACTGTGAGCCCCGAACCTCCCTCATCAAACCCCTCATGAATAAAGGCTATAGCCCACCGCCTGGCACTATTTCACGCGCGCTACTGGGATTTTTGCCATTTTAGACAGGCTCTGACCTAGCCTCTCACTAGGCACACGAGGACCCTCGAAAGACTGTACCCATTTCCCGACGCCCAGCCCCCGAACGCCCCTCCCAACCTCACGAACCAAAGGCTATAGCCCACCTGCCTCATGGCGATTATTTCACGCCATGCTGGCATTTCTTGCCATTTTAGGGCTGGCTTCTGACCGAGCCTCCCACAGGGCACACGAGGAGCCTAAAAAAGACTGTACCCATTTCCCGACGCCCAGAGCCCCTAACGCCCATCCCCAACCCCGCGAACCAGCTTATAGCCCACTGCCTCCATGCTGATTATTTCACGCGCTCACTGGGCATTTCTTGCCATTTTAGGGCTGGCCCCTGACCGTAGCCTCCCACTGGGCACACGAGTCCCTTGAAAGACTGTACCCATTTCGATGCGAAGAGGCCTGACCCTCCCCAACCCTCATGACTAGCACATAGCCCACCGGCCTCTGCGACTATTTCACGCGCTGCGCCGCTGGTCATTTCTTGCCATTTTACGGCAGCCTTCTGACCGTAGCCTCCCACTGGGCACACTAGGACCCTCGAAAAGACTGTACCCATTTTGGATGCGAAGATGCCCCGGGCCCCCCCCCCCCACCCCGTGGACCAGTTATAGCCCACCGTCCCTCGTGATTATGTCACGCTGCGCCGCTTGGCATTTCTTGCCATTTTACTGCAGGCTTCTGACCATAGCCTTCCACTTGGCACACGAGGACCCTCGAAATGACTGTACCCATTTCCGACGCCCAGAGCCCCCGAACCCCCCTCATCAACCACCGCGGACTAAAGGCTATAGCCCACCGGCCTCATGATTATTTCATGCGCCATGCACTGGCATTACTTGCCATTTTACGGCAGGCTCGACCAGTAGCCTCCCACCGGGCACACAAGGACCCTTGAAAAGACTGACCCATTTCCCACACCCAGAGCCCTCAACCCCTTCATCAACCACCATGACTAGGCTTATAGCCCACCGCCCCATGACTATTTCATGCGCCATGACGTCAAGCATTATTGCCATTTTACGGAAGCTCGACCAGCCTCCCACCGCGCACGAGGACCCTTGAAAACACTGCACCCATATTTGATGCCTGAGCCCCGAACCCCTCCCCAACCCCTCATGATTAAAGGCTATAGCCCACTGCCTCGGGCACTATTTCACGCTACTGTGTCACTGGGATTTCTTGCCATTTTAGGACAGTGCCTCCACCCTAGCCTCCCACTGGGCACAGGAGGACCCTCGTAAAGACTGCAGACCCATTTCGACGCCCAGAGCCCCGAACGCCTCCCAACCACCACGGACATAGCACTTAGGCCTCATGCGATTATTTCATGCTACGCCAGTATTACTTGCCATTTTACGGCAGCCTTTGACTGCATTCCTCCTAATCACACGAGGACCCTCGAAAAGACTGCACCCATTTCGATGCCAAGAGGCCCTGACCCCACTCCCAACCTCATGATCAGTATTATAGCCCACCGCCTCGGTGACTATGTCACGCTGCGCACGGCATTTTACATTTTAGGCAGGCTTCTGACCTCAGAGCCTCCCACCGGGCACACGAGGACCCTAGAAAAGACTGCACTCCATTTCCGGCGACCAGAGCCTCCGAACCTCCTCATCAAACCCTCATGAATAAAGGCTATAGCCCACTGCCTGGCACTATTTCACGCATGCCTGGGATTTTTGCCATTTTTAGGACAGGCCTGACTAGCCTCCCACTGGGCACACGAGGACCTCGAAAAGACTGTACCCATTTCCGACGCCTGAGCCCCTTAACGCCCCTCCCAACCCCACAACCAAAGGCAATAGCCCACTGCCTCGGCGATTATTTCACGCCAAGGCTGGCTGGTATTTTGTATTTCATTTTAGGCAGGCTTCTGACCAGAGCCTCCCACTCAGGCACACGAGGACCTCGAAAAGACTGTACCCATTTCTCGACCCCTGTGAGCTCCTCGAACCTCCCTCATCAACCCTCGCTGAATAAAGGCTATAGCCCACCGCCTCCTGACTATTTCACGCGCTGCGCCGCTAGGCATTTCTTGCCTTTTTAGGGAAGGCCTCAGACCCTAGCGTCCCACTGGGCACACGAGGACCCTCGAAAAGACTGTACCCATTTCTGATGCCCAGAGCCCCCGAACGCCCCGCCCCAACCCCGCGAACCAGTTATAGCCCACCGCCTTTGGCATGGACTATTTCTACTGCTACAGTTGCTGTGGATTTCTTGCCATTTTAGGGCAAGCCTCTGACCGTAGCCTCCCACTGGGCTCACGAGTACCCTCGAAAAGACTGTACCCATTTCCGACGCCCAGAGTCCCCGAACGCCCCTCCCCAATCCCCGCGAACCAAAGGCTATAGCCCACCGGCCTCCATGATTATTTCACGCGGCCATGCGCCGGGATTTTTGCCATTTTTGACAGGCTTGACCGTAGCCTCCCATCAAGGGCACACGAGACCCTCAAAAGACTGTACCCATTTCCGACGCCCAGAGCCCCTCAACCCCCTCATCAACCACTCATGAAAAGCTTATAGCCCACCGGCCCGGCGATTATTTCATGCGCTATCACGCTGGGCATTTCTTGCCATTTTAGGCAGGCCTCTGACCGTCAGCTCTCCCACTGGGCACACGAGGACCCTCGAAAAGACTGTACCCGTTTCCGACGGCCAGAGCCCCCCCAACCCCCACCCCAACCCCCCAAGGACCAGCAGTATAGCCTGCCCGGCGATTATTTCACGCTACGCGCACTGGCCAAGCATTTCTTGCTATTTTAGGCAGGCTCTGACCGTAGCCTCCCACTGGGCACACGAGGACCCTCAAAAGACTGTACCCATTTCATGCCCAGCGCCTGAACGCCCCTCCCAACCCTCATGACCAAAGGCTATAGCCCACCGCCTCATGATTATTTCATGCTCTGCCGCTGACATTTCTTGCCATTTTAGGCAGGCTTGACCAGTAGCCTCCCATCAAGCACACGAGGACCCTCAAAATGACTGTACCCATTTCCATGCCCAGAGCCCCAACGCCTCTCCCAACCCCCTGCTGCATCAAAGGCTATAGCCCACCGGGCTCAGAGACTATTTCACAAGGCCCGCTGGGAGATTTCTTGCCTTTTAGTGTGCCTGATCAGAGGCTCCCACCGAGCACGCGAGGCTACTCAAAAGACTAGACCTATTTCTCATGGCCGTGAGTCCCCAAACCTCCTCCCAACCCCGTGGAGCAGACGCCATAGCCCACCGCCCTCTTGACTATTTCTGCATTGCGCTCACTGGCATTTCTTGCCATTTTTTAGGGCAGGCTCTGATCAGAGCCTCCCAAGAGGCACACGAGAACCCTTGAGAAGACTGTACCCATTTCTCAAGGCCAGAGTCTCCGAACCCCCCTACCCAACCCCTCATGGACCAAAGGCTATAGCCCACCGGCCTTGGAGATTATTTCACAAGGCTGCGCTGGGACATTTCTTGTTTTTAGGCAGGCTTGACCGAGGCCTCCCACTGGGCACACAAGGACCCTCGAAAAGATTGTACATATTTCAGATGACCAGAGCCCCGACCCTCCCTAACCCCTCAAGGACCAAAGGTCAGAGCCCATCGGCCCTGCGACTTATTTCACGCTACTGGGCATTTCTTGCCATTTTAGGGCAGGCTTGATCAGAATCCTCCCACTAGGCACGCGAGGACCTCGAAAAGACTGTACCCATTTCCGATGCCTGTGAGCCTCTCGAACGCCCCTCCCAACCCCCGCTGACCAAAGGCTATAGCCCACCGGCTTCGAGACTATTTCGCCTCACTGTGGGACATTTCTTGCCTTTAGGGCAGGCCTCAGATCAGGAGTTCCCACTGAGCACGCGAGGCACTCAAAAAGACTAGACCCATTTCCTGGCGGCCAGAGTCCTCCCGAACCCCTGGAACAAACGCCATAGCCCACCGCCCTGGCCGACTATTTCGTGCATTGCGCCGCTGGGCATTTCTTGCCATTTTAGGGCAGGCGTCTGACCGTAGCCTCCCAGTAGGCACACGAGAACCCTTGAGAAGACTGTACCCATTTCCGACGCCCACAGGCCCCGGTCCCCCCACCCCCACCCCGCGGAGTTAAAGCATAGTCACTGCCCCCATGACTATTTCCACGTGCTGCGCATTGGGTATTTCACATTTTAGTGGTAGGCCTCTGACCGTAGCCTCCCACTAGGCACACGAGAATCCTTGAGAACACTGTACCCATTTCCGACGCCCAGAGCCCCAGATCCCCCCACCCCCACCCCCGCGGACCAAAGCAGAGTCTACTGCCCCATGATTATTTCACGCCCACTGGTATTTCTTGCCATTTTAGGGCAGGCCTCTGACCGTAGCCTCCCACTGGGCACACGAGGACCCCGAAAAGACTGTACCCATTTCCGATGACCAGAGCGCCCAACGCCCTCCCAACCCCCATGACAAAGCATATAGCCCACCGCCTCGGCTGACTATTTCACGCCTTCTGCGCTGGACATTTCTTGCCATTTTAGGCAGGCTTCTTGTCAGAGCCTCCCATCGGGCACACGAGGACCCTCAAAATGATCAGTACCCATTTCGAGGCGCAGAGCCCTCAACGCCCATCCCCAACCCCAAGGACTAAAGGCTATAGCCCACTGGCTCAGAGACTATTTCAAGGCCCGTGGGACATTTCTTGCCTTTTTAGGGCAGGCCTGACCGTAGGCTCCCACTGAGCACGCGAGGCTACTCAAAAAGACTAGACCTATATCCGATGGCCAGAGTCCCCAAACCCCCCACCCGAACCCCCGTGGAGCAGACGCAATAGCCCACCGGGCCCATGACTATTTCTGATTGCGCCTACTGGGCATTTCTTGCCATGTTAGGGCAGGCCTCTGACCGTAGCCTCCCAGTAGGCACACGAGAACCCTTGAGAAGACTGTACCCATTTCCGACGCCTAGAGCCCCCGATTCCCCCACCCCAACCCCGCTGGACCAGTTATAGCCCGCCCGGGCGATTATTTCACGCTACAAGGCCACTGCATTTCTTGCTATTTTATGGTAGGCTTCTGACCGTAGCCTCCCACAAGGCACACGAGAACCCTTGAGAACACTGTAGACCCATTTCCCGACGCCTGTGAGCTCCCTGATCCCCCACCCCAACCCCCGCATGACCAGTGAGTATCCGGCCTCGGCGACTATTTCACACGCTACGCCGCTGGGCATTTCTTGCCATTTTAGGGCAGGCCCCTGACCGTAGCCTCCCACTGGGCACACGAGGACCCTCAAAATGACTGTACCCATTTCCGATGCCCAGAGCCCCCGAACGCCCCTCCCCAACCCCAAGGACCAAAGGCTATAGCCCACCGGCTCAGAGACTATTTCAAGGCCTCATTGTGGACATTTCTTGCCTTTTAGGCAGGCCTCATCAGAGGGTTCCCTACCGAGCACGCGAGGCTACTCAAAAGACTAGACCTATTTCATGGCCGAGTCCCCAAACCCCTCCCGAACCCCTGTGGAGCAGACGCTATAGCCCACCGCCCTGTGACTATTTCTGCATTGCGCTGGCTGGGCATTTCTTGCCATTTTAGGGCAGGCCTCGACTGTGAGCCTCCCAGTAGGCAGATGAGTACCCTTGATAAGACTGTACCCATTTCCGAAGGCCAGAGCCCCCGAACCCCCTACCCAACCCCCGCTGACCAAAGGCTATAGCCCACTGGCCCTTGAGATTATTTCTGCCACTGCGCTGGGACATTTCTTGCCTTTTTTAGGCAGGCTTCTGACCGTAGCCTCCCATCAAGCACACGAGGACCCTCGAAAAGATTGTACATATTTCAGATGACCAGAGCCCCGACCCCTCCCTAACCTCATGACCAAAAAGTCAGAGCCCATCGGCCTTGCCGACTATTTCACACGCTGCTACTGGGATTTTTGTTATTTTTGGGCAGGCTTGATCAGAGCCTCCCATCAAGGGCACACGAGGACCCTCGAAAAGACTGTACCCATTTCCCACGCCTGTGAGCCCCGAACCCCCCTCATCAACCACCGCTGAAAGCTTATAGCCCACCGGCCCCATGACTATTTCATGCGCCATGACGCTGGGCATTTCTTGCCATTTTAGCCAGGCGTCTGACCGTAGCCTCCCACTGGGCACACGAGGACCCTCGAAAAGACTGTACCCATTTCCGACGCCCAGAGCCCCGATCCCCCACCCCAACCTCATGACTAAAGTATAGCCTGCCGGCCCCATGATTATTTCACGCGGCTGCGCCACTGGCATTTCTTGCCTTTTTAGGGCAGGCCTCTGACCATAGCCTCCCAGTAGGCACACGAGAAACCTTGAGAAGACTGTACCCATTTCCGACGCCCAGAGCGCCCGATGCCCCCACCCCAACCTCATGGACCAGCATTATAGCCCACGGCCTCATGATTATTTCACGCGGCCATTGGGCATTTCTATTATTTTAGGGTAGGCTTGACTGTAGCCTCCCACAAGGCACACGAGAACCCTGAGAACACTGCACCCATTTCCGACGCCTGTGAGCTCCCGATCCCCCACCCCAACCTCAAGGACCAGTGAGTAGGCTCACTGACTGATTATTTCCACACGCCACGCAAGCATTTCTTGCCATTTTAGGGCAGGCCCCTGACCGTAGCCTCCCACTGGGCACACGAGGACCCTCAAAATGACTGTACCCATTTCCGATGCCCAGAGCCCCCGAACGCCCCTCCCCAACCCCCGCGGACCAAAGGCTATAGCCCACCGGGCTCAGAGACTATTTCGCGCGCTCCGCCGTGGGACATTTCTTGCCTTTTTAGGGCAGGCCTCAGACCGTAGGCTCCCACTGAGCACGCGAGGCTACTCAAAAAGACTAGACCTATTTCCGATGGCCAGAGTCCCCAAACCCCCCTCCCGAACCCCCGTGGAGCAGACGCTATAGCCCACCGGCCTATGACTATTTCTGCATTGCGCCACTGGCATTTTTGCCAATTTAGTGGCAGGCCTCGACCGTAGCCTCCCAAGAGGGCACACGAGAACCCTTGAGAAGACTGTACCCATTTCCAAGGCCGCAGAGCCTCAACCCCTCTACCCAACCCCTCATGACCAAAGGCTATAGCCCACCGGCCTGAGATTATTTCGCTGGCGCCGTGGGACATTTCTTGCCTTTTTAGGGCAGGCTTCTGACCGTAGCCTCCCACTGGGCACACGAGGACCCTCGAAAAGATTGTACATATTTCAGATGACCAGAGCCCCCGGCCCCCCGCCCAAACCCTCATGACCAAAGGTCAGAGCCCATCGGCCTCATGATTATTTCACGCTGCTACTGGCATTTCTTGCCATTTTAGGGCAGGCTTCTGACCGTAACCTCCCACTAGGCACGCGAGGACCGTCGAAAAGACTGTACCCATTTCCGATGCCCAGAGCCCCCGAACGCCCCTCCCCAACCCCCGCATGACCAGCACAGCCCACCGGCTGAGACTATTTCACGCCTCGCCTGTGACATTTCTTGCCTTTTAGGGCAGGCCTTGACCAGAGCCCCACTGAGCACGCGAGCGTACTCAAAAAGACTAGACCCATTTCCGATGGCCAGAGTCCTCCCGAACCCCTGTGGAACAAACGCTATAGCCCACCGCCCCGTCGACTATTTCGTGCATTGCGCCGCTGGGCATTTCTTGCCATTTTATGTGCCTGACCAGTAGCCTCCCAAGAGGCACACGAGAATCCTTGAGAAGACTGTACCCATTTCCGACGCCCACAGGCCCCGATACCCCCACCCCAACCTCATGGGACCAGTGTTCATAGCTGCCCCTGATTATTTCCCACGTGGCGCTACTGGGTATTTCTTGTTATTTTAGTAGTAGGCTTCTGACCGTAGCCTCCCACTAGGCACACGAGAACCCTTGAGAACACTGTACCCATTTCCGACGCCCAGAGCCCCCCATACCCCCACCCCAACCCCGCATGACCAGTGGTATAGTCACTGCCTCATGACTATTTCGCACGCTGCGCTGCTGGGCATTTCTTGCATTTTAGGGCAGGCCTCTGACCGTAGCCTCCCACTGGGCACACGAGGAGCCTCGAAAAGACTGTACCCATTTCTGATACCCAGATCCCCCAAACCCCGTCCCCAACCCCCACGGGCGAAAGGCTATAGCCCACCGGCCTCGGCGACTATTTCACGCGCTGCACCGCTGGCATTTTTTACCATTTTAGGGCAGGCTTCTGGCCGTAGCCTCCCACTGGGCACACGAGGACCCTCAAAATGACTGTACCCATTTCCGAGGCCCAGAGCCCCCGAACGCCCATCCCCAACCCCCGCGGACCAAAGGCTATAGCCCACCGGGCTCAGAGACTATTTCGCGCGCTCCGCCGTGGGACATTTCTTGCCTTTTTAGGGCAGGCCTCAGACCGTAGGCTCCCACTGAGCACGCGAGGCTACTCAAAAAGACTAGACCTATTTCCGATGGCCAGAGTCCCCAAACCCCCCTCCCGAACCCCCGTGGAACAGACGCTATAGCCCACCGGGCCATGACTATTTCCTCGTGATTGCGCTCAAGCATTTCTTGCCATATTAGGCAGGCCTGACCGAGCCTCCCAAGAGGCACACGAGAACCCTTGAGAAGACTGTACCCATTTCCGACGCCAGAGCCCCGATTCCCACACCCCAACCCTCATGACCAAAGGTTATAGTCTCACTTGCCTCATGATTATTTCACTGTTGGGCATTTCTTGCCATTTTAGGTAGGCTTCTGACCGTAGCCTCCCACAAGGCACACGAGAACCCTTGAGAACACTGACCCATTTCCGACGCCAGAGCTCCCTGATCCCCCACCCAACCCCCATGATCAGCAGTATAGCTCACTGCCTCTTTGCTGATTATTTCACACCAGGCCACATTGCATTTCTTGCTATTTTAGCAGTGCCCCTGACCGAGCCTCCCCATCAAGCACACGAGGACCCTCAAATGACTGTACCCATTTCCATGCCCAGAGCCCCGAACGCCTCCCCAACCCCTCATGGACTAGCACATAGCCCACTGGCCTCGTGAGACTATTTCAAGGCCTCCGCTGCTGGGACATTTCTTGCCTTTTTGTGGCAGGCCTCTGACCAGAGCCTCCCACTGAGCACGCGAGGCTACCTCAAAAGACTAGACCTATTTCCGATGGCCGAGTCCCCAAACCCCCTCCCAACCCCTGGGAGCAGACGTTATAGCCCACTGCCCTTGGTGACTATTTGTTCATTGCGCCAGGCATTTCTTGCCATTTTAGTAGCCTCCTGACTGTAGCCTCAAAGAGGCACACGAGAACCCTTGAGAAGACTGTACTCCATTTCTCAAGGCTGAGCCTCAACTCCCCCCACCCAACCCCTCAAGGACCAGGCTATAGCCCACCGGGCTCCTGAGATTATTTCTCACACTGTGGGACATTTCTTGCCTTTTAGGCAGTGTGCCTGACCGTAGCCTCCCACTGGGCACACGAGGACCCTCGAAAAGATAGACATATTTGATGACCAGAGCCCCTGACCCCTCCCCAACCCCTCATGGACCAAAGGTCAGAGCCCATCCGGCCTCACGATTAGTTCACACGCCGCCACATTTCTTGTTATTTTAGCAGGCCTCGATCAGTAGCCTCACATCAAGTACACGAGGACTCGAAAAGACTGTACCCATTTCCGATGACCAGAGCCCCCCAACCTCCTTCCCAACCCCCTCATGACTAGCACATATAGCCCACCGCCCTACGCGATTATTTCACGCGCACATTGGCATTTCTTGCCATTTTAGCCAGCCTCGACCGCAGCCTCCCACTGGAAACGAGGACCTCGAAGATCAGACCATTTCCAACGCCAGATCCTCGAACCTCCCTCCCCAACCCCCGCGGACCAAAGGCTATAGCCCACCGGCCTCGGGGACTATTTGACGCGCTGCGCCGTGGGACATTTCTGGCCTTTTTAGGGCAGGCCTCAGATAGTAGGCTCCCACTGAGCACGCGAGGCTACTCAAAAAGACTATACCCATTTCCGATGGCCAGAGTCCCCAAACCCCCCTCCCGAACCCCCATGGAACAGACGCTATAGCCCACCGGCCCCGGCGACTATTTCTGCTACGCCACTGGTATTTTTATTATTACGCTGACTGACCGTAGCCTCCCACTAGGCACACGAGAACCCTTCAGAAGACTCAGACTCCATTTCCGACGCCAAGAGCCCCCAATCCCCAACCCCAACCCCTCATGGGACCAGTACATTATAGTCACCGCCTCTCGCGACTTATTTCATCGCCATGTGTCACTTGGGCATTTCTTGTTATTTTAGGGCAGGCTCGACTGTAGCCTCCCATCAAGCACACGAGGACCCTCAAATGACTGTACCCATATCCGACACCTGTGAGCCCCGAACGCCCTCTCCCAACCCCTCATGCATCAGTACTATAGCCCACCTGCCCTGGTGACTATTTCATGCGCCAGCGCGTCATTGGCATTTTTGCCATTTTATGGCGTGCTTCTGACTGCACTTCTCCCAATCGGGCACACGAGACCCTAGAAAAAGACTGTACCCATTTCTCGACACCAGAGTCCTCAAACCCGCCATCAACCCCCGCAGACTAAAGACTATAGCCCACCGGGTCTCGGCGATTATTTACGCCATACTGCTAGGCATTTCTTATTTTACGGCAGGCTCGACCGTAGCCTCCCACTAGGCACATGAGGACCCCTCAAAAGACTGTACCCATTTCCGATTCCAAGAGCCCCCGAACCCCCTCCCAACACCCAAGGGACCATGGGCTATAGCCCACCGCCTCGACTATTATTTCATGCGTCATTGGAATTTCTTGCCATTTTAGGGCAGGCTTCTGGCCGTAGCCTCCCACTGGGCACAAGAGGACCCTCAAAAAGACTGTACCATTTCTGATTCCCAGAGCCCCCGAACCGCCCTCCCCAACCCTCGCGGACCAAAGGCTATAGGCCAACGGCCCCGGTGACTATTTCTGCAATCGCCACGGCATTTCGTGCCTTTTTTAGGGCAGGCATCTGACCGTAGCCTACCCACCGGCACACGAGACCCTCAGAAGACTGTACCCATTTCCATGCCAGAGCCCCCGAACGCCCCTCCCCACCCCCCGCGGACCAAAGGCTATAGCCCACCGGGCTCTTGCTGATATTTCACGCGGCCATGGCCATTGGCATTTTCTTATGATTTTAGGCATGTGCTTCTGTCCGTAGCCTCCCCCTGGGCACACGAGGACCCTCAAAAAGCCTCTACCCATTTCCGATGCCCAGAGCCCCGAACCCCCTCCCCAACCCCTCAAGGACCAAAGGCTATAGCCCACCGCCCCATGATTATTTCATGCGCGTACTACTGGCATTTTTGCCATTTTATGGCAGCTTCCTGACTGTAGTCTCCCACTGGGCACACGATGACCCTCGAAAAGACTGTACCCATTTCTGACACCCAGAGTCCCCGAAACCCGCTCATCAACCCCTGCAGACTAAAGACTATAGCCCACCGGTCTCGGTGACTATTTCACGCGCTGCGCCGCTAGGCATTTCTGTTATTTTACGCAGCTCGACCGTAGCCTCCCACTAGGCACATGAGGACCTCAAAAAGACTGTACCCATTTACCCATTCCAAGAGCCCCCGAACCCTCCCCAACACTCATGGACCAGGGGCTATAGGCCCACTGCCTCATGACTATTTCATGCGATGCGCCATTGGAATTTCTTGCCATTTTATGGTGTGCTTCGCCTCAGAGCCTCCCACTGGGCACAAGAGGACCTCAAAAAGACTCAGTACCATTTCTGATTCCCAGAGTCCCCAACCGCCCCTCCCAACCTCATGACCAGCTATAGCCCACCGCCCATGACTATTTCTGCACCGCTACCGTGGGCATTTCCTGCCTTTAGGGCAGGCATCTGACCGTAGCCTACCATCACTAGGCACACGAGACCTCAGAAGATCAGACCCATTTCACGCCAGAGCCCCGAATCCCTCCCAACCCTCATGACCAGCATGTTATAGCCCACCGGGCTCGCTGATTATTTCACGCCACAGCTGGCATTTCTTGCCATTTTAGGCCAAACACCGCAGCCTCCCACTGGAAACACGAGGACCCTCAAAGACTGTACCCATTTCCAACGGCGATCCCCCGAACTCCCCTACCCAACCCCTCATGACCAACTGCTATAGCCCACTGCCTTGAGACTCTTTCAAGACGCCGCTACTGGGACATTTCGCCATTTTAGGGCAGTGCCCGATAGTAGGCTCCCACTGAGCACTCGAGTATACTAAAAAGACTAGACCCAGTTCCGATGGCCGTAGTCCCCAAACCCCCTCTCGAACCTCATGAATGTAGACGCTATAGCCCACCTGCCCCATGCGATTATTTCAGCGCTGGGTATTTCTTGCTATTTTACGCCAGACCTCTGACCGTATCCTCCCACTAGGCACACGAGAACCCTTCAGCCTCCCACTGCACGAGGACCCCTCAAAATGACTGTACACGATATCCGACACCCAGAGCCCCGAACGCCCTCCCAACCCTCAGACCAGGCTATAGCCCACTGCCCTGTGACTATTTCATGCAGCCACTGGGTGGAATTTCTGGTATTTTATGGTGCTCGTCAGCCTCCCACTGGGCACACGAGGACCTCAAAAGACTCAGTACCATTTCTGACACCTGTAGAGTCCTGAAACCCGCCCCTCCCAACCCTCAGACTAAAAGACTATAGCCCACCGGCCCCATGACTTATTTCACGCGCGCCTGGGCATTTTTACATTTTAGGCAGGCTTCTGACCGTGAGCCTCCACTAGGGCACACATGAGGACCTCAAAAGACTGTACCCCATTTGCCCAAGAGCCCCCAACCCCTCCCAACCCATCATGACCATAGGTTATAGCCCACTGCCTCACATGACTTATTTCATGCGATGCGTCATTGGAATTTCTTGCCATTTTAGGCAGTGCTTCTGTAGGCCTCCCATGCACACGAGGACCTCAAAAGATCACCCATTTCTGATTCCCAGAGCCCCCGAACCCCTCCCAACCTCACCATGACCAGTGCTATAGCCCACCGCCTCAGACTATTTCACGCATCACATGCGCTGTGGTTTTTTAGTGGCAGGCCTGACCGTAGCTCCCACTGGGCACACGAGGACCTCAGAAGACCCATTTCCGACCCCTGAGCCCTGTAACGCCCCTCCCCAACCCCCGCTGACCAGGCTATAGCCCACCGGGCCCCTGGCGATTATTTCACATGCGCCATCACTGGCATTTCTTGCCATTTTAGGCAGTGCTTCTGATCAGCCTCCCCTCGGGCACACGAGGACCGCCGAAAAGCCTCACCCATTTCCCAGATGCCCCTCGAACGCCCCTCCCAACCCCGCTGACCATAGTTATAGCCCACTGGCTTTCATGACTTATTTCACGACCACCGGTGGACATTTCTTGCACATTTTAGGGCAGTGCCTGACCAGAGCCTCCCATCGGGCAGCACGAGGACCCTCAAAAGATCAGACCCATTTCCAGAGCCAGAGCTCCCCAAACCCTCCCAACCCCTGTGGGACCAGGCTTATAGCCCACCTTTCGACGACTATTTCAGACTGCATCACTGGTATTTTTGCCATTTAGGGCAGTGCCTGACTGAGGGCTCCCATCAAGCACATGAGGACTCAAAAAGACTATGACCTACATTTCCGACGCCCAGAGCCCCCGAACCCCCCTCCCAACCCCTCATGGACTAGCTATAGCCTCGCCTCATGACTATTTCAAGCTCAGCCACTGGCATTTCTTGCCATTTTGGTGGCTTTCCTGACCGTAGCCTCCCACCTGCACACGAGAACCCTCGAAAGACTGTACCATTTTCACCAGCCCCACCCCTACCCAACCCTCATGACCAGGCTATAGCCCACCGGCCCTCTGAGACTATTTCAAGACCCGCCTGACATTTCTTGCCTTTAGGGCAGGCCTGACCAGAGCCTCCCACCGGGCACACGAGGCTACCCTCAAAAGACTAGACCCATTTCCTGACAGCCTGAGTCCCAACCGCCCATCCCAACCCCTCATGGAACAGACGATATAGCCCACTGCCCTCATGATTATTTCACCCACAGGTATTATTTGTCATTTTTAGGCAGGCTCTCGACAATCGTAGCCTCCCACTGGCACACGAGGACCTTGAGAAGACTGTACCCATTTCCACCCTCAGAGCTCCCGATCCCCACCCCAACCCCATGACCAGCATTATAGCCCACCAGGCCTCAGTAACTATTTCAAGCCGGTCACTGGCATTTCTCATTATTTTAGGGCAGGCTTGACCTGATCAGGCCTCCCACTGGGCACACGAGACCTCAAAAGACTATACCCATTTCCATGACACCCAGTGAGCCCCCGAACCCCCATCAACCCTCATGACTAATGAGGACTATAGCCCACCGCCCTGGCTGACTATTTCACCCTGCCACGACGCCTGGCATTACTTGTCATTTTACAGCAGGCTTCACTGTAGCCTCCCACCGGGCACACGAGACCTCAAAGACTCAGACTCCATTTCCTGACGCCCAGAACCCCTGAACCCCACCACCAACCCCTCATGACTATAGGCTCACTGCCCATGGACTATTTCACTTATGCCGCTGTACTTTATTATTTTAGTGCAGGCTCTCGACTGTAGCCTCCCACTGGGCACACGAGGACCTCAAAAGACTGTACCCATTTCCTGCCCAGAGTCTCGAACGCCTCCCAACCCCTCATGGGACCAGTTATAGCCCACCGCCCTGCCTGACTATTTCATGCCAGCCGCTTAGGCATTTCTGCATTTTAGGCTTCTGACCGTAGCCTCCCATGGCACACGAGGGCTGCCAAAAGATCAGACCCATTTCCGATGCTAAGAACCCCTCAACCCCTCCCCAACCCCGACCAAGGACTGTAGCCCACCGCCTCATGATTATTTCACGCTACCATGCCATTGGCATTTCTGCTATTTTAGGCATGTGCTTCTGACCAGAGCCTCCCACTCACACGAGGACCCTCAAAAAGATCTGCACTCCATTTCTCGACGCCCAGCCCCGCTAACCCCACCCCAACCTCATGGACTGAAGATTATAGCCCACCTCCCATGACTATTTCAAGTGCCACACTGGCATTTCTTGCCATTTAAGGGCAGGCTCTGATCAGTAGGCCTCCCACTGTGCACACGAGGACCCTCAGAAGATCAGACCCATTTGACACCGAGCCCCCGAACCCCTCTCAACCCCGTGACTCAGGACTATAGCCCAGGCCCTGCCCATGATTATTTCACGCTACCAATATTTCATATTTTAGGGGCGCTCTGACCGAGCCTCCCACTGGGCACACGAGGACCCTAAAAGACTCAGACTCCATTTCCACGACACGTGAGCCCCGAAACCCCCACCCCAACCCCCCGGGACCAAGGGTATAGCCCACCGCTCCTTGGACTATTTTCCACGCTGGGCATTTTTGCCATTTTAGGTTGTGCTTGACTCGTAGCCTCCCACCGGGCCATACACGAGACCCTCAAAAAGATCACCCATTTCCCGACACCCGTGAGCCCCAAACCTCCTCATCAACCTCAAGGACTAAAGACTATAGCCCACCGGCCTGATTATTTCACGCTTATGCTGGGCATTTCTTGTCATTTTAGTAGGCCTCACGAGCCTCCAAGACTGGGCACACGAGGACCCTCGAAAAGACTGTTTCCTCGACACCTGTGAGCCCCGAAACACCCTCCCCAATCCCTCATGACTAAGGGGCTATAGCCCACCGGCCTGTGATTATTTGACGCATGCGCCGCTGGCCATTTCTGTTATTTTAGGGCAGTGCTTCGACCGTAGGCCTCCACTGGGCACACGAGACCTCGAAAAGATCACTCATTTCCAACGCACCAGAGCCCCTAAACCCCTCCCCAACCCCCGCGACTAAAGGCTATAGACCCACTGCCTCTGTGAGTATTTCACGGCCATGTCTTGCATTTTGTCATTTAGGGCAGGCTCAGCTTCTCCCACTGGCACACGAGGACCTCGAAAAGACTGCACCCATTTCGACACTGAGCCCCAAACACCCTCCCAACCCCCCCCCACTGCCTAATTCTAGCCAACCACTCTAAGCAGGATTCACGCTATTTACATTTTAGGGGTGCTTTTCTTGCTCAGCAGGCTCAGAGCTCCCATCGGGCACACGAGGATCCTTGAAAAGACTGACCCATTTCTGACTCACTCAGAGCCCCGAAACACCTTCCCTAACCCCATGGGACCAAAGGCTATAGCCCACCGCCCTTGGCGATTATTTCGACGCGGCCAGCCGCTGGCATTTCTTGTTATTTTAGGGCAGGCTTGACCGTAGGCTCCCCACGGGAACACGAGGACCCTCGAAAAGTCTGTACCCATTTCCGACTACCAGAGCCCCCCAAAACCCCCCCCCAACCCCTCAAGGACCAGCACATAGCCCACCGGCCTGGTGATTATTTGACGCCACGTCTCATGGTCATTTCTTTTGTCATTTTAGTGGCAGGCCTCAATCAGAGCCTCCCATCGGGCACACGAGGGCCCCTCGAAAAGACTGCACCCATTTCACACCTGTGAGCCCCGAACCCCTCCCAACCCCCAAGGACCAGTGGCTATAGCCCACCTGCCCTGGATCATTTCCACGGCCACTGGGCTGGAATTTCTTGTTATTTTAGGGTGCTTCTGATCAGAGCTCTCCAACTGGGGCACACGAGGATCCTTGAAAAGATCAGACCATTTCGACGCACCAGAGCCTCAAACCCCCTACCCAACCCTCATGGACCAGTTATAGCCCACCGGCCCTTGATTATTTTGACGCTGCGCCATTGGCCATTTCTTACATTTTGTGGCAGTGCTTCTGACCAGAGGCCTCCCACTGGGTACACACGAGGACCTCTAAAGACTGTACCCATTTCCGACTCACTGTGAGACCCCTAAACCCTCCCCCAACTCACATGGACCAAGGCCATAGCCCACCGGCCTTTGGGTGACTATTTCCCCACGGCACACACTGGGCATTTCTTACATTTTAGGCAGTGCCTCTGTCAGAGCTCTCCCAAGGGGCACAAGAGGGCCCTCGAAAAGACTGCACCCATTACCCACACCAGAGCCCCTCAAACCCTCCCAACCTCCTCAAGGGACCATTATAGCCCACCTGCCCTTGGACTATTTCACGCACACATTGGACATTTCTTGCCATTTTAGTGGCAGGCTTCCTGGATCAGTAGCCTCCCATGGGCACACGAGGATCCTTGAAAGACTGTGACCCATTTCCTACGCACTGTGAGCCCCAAACACCTTCTCCCAACCTCATGACCAAAGGCTATAGCCCACCGCCGGCTGATTATTTGACGCTGCCATTGGCATTTCTTGTTATTTTAGTAGGCTGACCAGCCTCCCACTGGGCACACGAGGACCCTCGAAAGCCTGTACCCATTTCTGACTACCAGCCCCAAACCCTCCCAACCCCACATGACCAAAGGCTATAGCCCACCGGCCTGGGTGACTATTTCACGCACACTGGGCATTTCTGTCATTTGGCAGGTGCCTCTGACTGAGCCTCCCAATGGGCACACGAGAGGCCTCGAAAGACTGCACCCATTTGACACTGTGAGCCCCCTAACGCCCCTCCCAACACCCGGACCAAGGCTATAGCCCACCGGCCTTTGTGACTATTTCACGTTGCTCAAGGCTGGCCATTTCTTGTTATTTTAGGACAGGCTTCTGACCGAGCCTCCAACTGGCACACGAGGACCTCGAAAGACTGTACCCATTTCTGACGCACTGAGCCTCAAACCCCTACCCAACCCCGCTGGGATCAGTTATAGCCCACCTGCCCCATACTTATTCGACGCGCCGCCTACATATTTCTTGTTATTTTAGGCAGTGCTTCGACCGTAGCCTCCCAATCAAGTACACGAGGACCCTCTAAAAGATCATCAATTTCCACGACTGAGACCCCTAAACCCCCTCCCCCAACTCACAAGGACTCAGTAGCCCACCGCCTGGGTGACTATTTCACACATGTCACAGCTGGCATTTCTTGTCATTTTAGGGCAGTGCCTCACAGCCTCCCAATGGCACAAGAGGGCCCTCAAAAGACTGCACCCATTTCCCGACACCCAGAGCCCCCAAACACCCCTCCCAACACCATGACCAGCAGTTATAGCCAACCGCCTCGGCTGACTGCTTGACGCTGCGCCACTGGCCAAGTATTTCCTGCCATTTTAGGGCAGGCCTCTCACCGTAGCCTTCCACCGGGCACACGAGGACCTCAAAAGACTGTACCCATTTCCGACCACCAGAGCCCCTGAAACCCTCCCCAACTCCCTCATGGACCATATTATAGCCCACCGTCCCGGTGACTATTTCACGCTGCGCTGGCCATTTCTTGCCATTTTAGGGCAGCCCGCTGGACCTGAGCCTCCCACGGGCACACGAGGACCCTCGAAAAAGACTGTACCCATTTCCGACGCACTGTAGAGCCCTCAAACACCTTCCCAACCTCACTGACCAGTTATAGCCCACCGCCTCATGACACTGACGCGCTGCCTCTGGGCATTATTTCATTATTTTAGGCAGGCTTGACCGTAGCCTCCCACGGGCACACGAGGACCTCAAAAGACTGCACTCCATTTCTGACGCACCAGAGCCCCCAAACCCCTCCCCAACCCCCATGACCAGGGGCATTATAGCCCACCGGCCTCGGTGACTATTTCACGCGCTGCGCCGCTGGATATTTCTTGCCATTTTAGGGCAGGCTTCTGACCGTAGCCTCCCATGGGGCACACGAGGATCCTCGAAAAGACTGTACCCATTTCTGACGATTTCACTGTGAGCCCCCAAACCCTCCCAACCCCTCTGACCAAGGCTATAGCCCACCGGCCCTTGGTGACTATTTCACGCACTGCCCGCTGGCATTTCTTGTTATTTTAGGGCGTGCCTGACCGTAGCCTCCCACTGGGCACACGAGGACCCCTCAAAAGCCTCAGACCCATTTCTGACTACCAGAGCCCCAAACCCCTCCCCAACCCCGACCAAAGGCTATATGACTATTTCACGCGCACAAGTCATTGGCATTTCTTGTCATTTAGGGCAGTGCCTGATCAGAGCCTCCCTAATGGCACACACGAGGGCCCCTGAAAAGACTGCACCCATTTCACACCCAGAGCCCCTAACCCCTCCCACTCCCACCATGGACTATGGCTATAGCCCACCGCCTGGTGACTATTTCACGCGTTGCGCTTGGCCATTTCTGTTATTTTAGACAAAGCCTGACTGTAGCCTCCAACCTGGGGTACACGAGGACCCTCGAAAAGACTGTACCCATTTCCCACGCACTGAGCCCCGAACCCCCTACCCAACCCCCTCAAGGGACCAAAGGCTATAGCCCACTGCCTTTGCTACTATTTGACGCATGGCTTGGCCATTTTTCACATTTTAGGGCAGGCTTGACCAGAGCTCCCACCGGGTACACGAGGACCCTTCTAAAAGATCAGACCCATTTTCGACGACCAGAGACCCCTAAACCTCCCCAACCTCAAGGACTAAAGGCTATAGCCCACCTGCCTGGTGACTATTTCACGCTACGCACACATTTCTGTCATTTTAGGGCAGTGCCTCTGGTCAGGCCTCCCAATGGGCACAAGAGGGCCCTCGAAAAGACTGAACCCATTTCCTGACACTGAGCCCCCGAAACCCCTCCCCAACCCCTCATGACCAGTTAGCATAGCCCACCGCCCTTGGTGATTATTTTCACGCTGCGCCGCTGACATTTCTTGTTATTTTAGGGCAGTGCTTCTGACCGTAGCCTCCCATGGGCACACGAGATCCTTGAAAAGACTGTACTCCATTTCGACGACTCAGAGCCTCAAACACCTTCCCAACCCCCTCATGGACCAAAGGTTATAGCCCACTGCCCATGACTTATTCGACGCTACACACATTGGCATTTCTTGTTATTTTAGGGCAGGCTTTCCGACCAGCCTCCCACCGGGCACACGAGGACCTCTAAAGTCTGTACCCATTTCACCACCAGAGCCCCCAAACCCCTCCCCAACCCACATGACCAAAGGCTATAGCCCACCGCCTTGGTGACTATTTCACGCCGCACTGGCATTTCTGTCATTTTAGGGCGTGCCTCCTGACCGTAGCCTCCCAATGGGCACACGAGGGCCTCAAAAGACTGCACCCATTTCGACACCAGAGCCCCTAACGCCCCTCCCACACCAAGGGACCATGGGCTATAGCCCACCGCCTCAGGACTATTTCACGCTGTTACTGGCCATTTCTTGTTATTTTAGATGTGCTTGACCGTAGCCTAACCAACTGGGTACACGAGGACCTTGAAAAGACTGTACCCATTTCTGACGCACCAGAGCCCTCAAACCCCTACCCAACCCCTCATGGACCAGTATAGCCCACTGCCTGGCTACTTATTTGACGCTACCAAGCATTGGCTATTTCTTGTTATTTTAGGGCTGTGCTCGACCGAGCCTCCCATCACTGGGTACACGAGGACCTCTAAAAGACCTGCACCAATTTCCTGACCACTGTGAGACCCTAAACCCCTCCCCAACCTGCCATGCTGACTAAAGGCTATAGCCCACCGGCCCTTGGTGACTATTTCACGCTCATTGGCATTTCTGCCATTTTAGTGTGCCTCACAGAGCCTCCCATCGGGCACAAGAGGGCCTCAAAAGACTGCACCCATTTCCACACCCAGCCCCCAAACACCCTCCCCAACACCATGGACCAGTTATAGCCAACCTGCCTTGGTGACTGCTTGACGCGCCAAGGCTGGCATTTCGCCATTTTAGGCAGGCCTCACCGTAGCCTTCCACCGGGCACACGAGGACCTCGAAAAGACTCAGACCCATTTCGACACCAGAGCCCCTAAACCCTCCCAACCCCTCATGGACTGGTGGGTTATAGCCCACCTCCCCAGACTATTTCACGCGCTGCGCTGGCATTTTTGCCATTTTAGGGCAGCCCGCTGATCAGAGCCTCCCACGGGCACACGAGACCTCAAAAGACTGTACCCATTTCCTACGACTGTGAGCCTCTAAACACCTTCCCCAACCCTCAAGGACCAGGCTATAGCCCACCGCCTCAAGTGACTATTTGACGCTACGTCTCACATATTTCACTATTTTAGGGCAGGCTTCTGATCAGAGCCTCCCATCAATGGGCACACGAGACCCCGAAAGACTGCACCCATTTCTGACACTGTGAGCCCCCAAACCCTCCCAACCTCCGCTGGGACCAGTTATAGCCCACCGCCCTTGGTGGACTATTTCCACGCGCTGCGCACGCTGATATTTCTTGCCATTTTAGGCAGGCTTCTGACCGTAGCCTCCCATGGGCACACGAGGATCCTCGAAAAGATCACCCATTTCTGACGCACTGAGCCCCCAAACACCTTCCCCAACCCCTCATGGACCAAAGGCTTTAGCCCACCGCCCCATGACTTATTTGACGCGCCAAGGCTGGCTTGGCATTTCTTGTTATTTTAGGGCAGGCCTCTGACCAGAGCCTCCCAATCGGGCACACGAGGGCCCCTCAAAAGACTGCACCCATTTCCCGACACCTGTGAGCCCCGAACGCCCTCCCACCCGCATGACCAAGGGCTATAGCCCACCTGCCTGGTGACTATTTCACGCTGCTGCGCCGCCATTTCTGTTATTTTAGGCAGGCTCGACCAGAGCCTCCCACCGGGCACACGAGGATCTCGAAAAGACTGCACCCATTTCGACGCACCAGAGCCCCAAACCCCTCCCCAACCTCGGACCAAAGGCTATAGCCCACCGCCCTATGGATTATTTCACGCTGCGCCATCACTGGAGATTTCTTGCCCTTTTAGGGCAGGCTTCTGACCGTAGCCTCCCATGGGGCACACGAGGATCCTCGAAAAGACTGCACTCCATTTCTCACACTGAGACTTCCAAACACCTTCCCAACCCTCATGGACCAAAGGCTATATAGCCCACCGCCCCATGACTATTCGACGCTGCCATTGGCATTTCTGCCATTTTAGGGCAGTGCCTCTGTCAGCCTCCCATCGGCACAAGAGGGCCCTCGAAAAGACTGCAGCACCCATTTCCGACACCCAGAGCCCCCAAACACCCTCCCAACACCATGGACTAAAGGTTATAGCCAACCGGCCTCATGACTTGCTTGACGCTGCGCCATTGGCATTTCTGCCATTTTAGGGCAGGCCTCATCCGTAGCCTTCCACCTGGGCACACGAGGACCTCGAAAGATCAGTACCCATTTCACGCACTCAGAGCCCCCAACCCCTCCCCAACCCTCAAGGGACTATACAGTAGCCCACCGGGTCCTTGTGACTATTTCACGCGGCTGGCTGGGCATTTCTTGCCATTTTAGGGCAGCCCGCTGACCGTAGCCTCCCACAGGGCACCCGAGAACCCGCGAAAAGACTGTACCCATCTCGATACCGTGAGCCCCCAAACACCTCCCCAACCCTCATGGACCAGCACATAGCCCACCGCCTTTAAGCGATTATTTGACGCGCATGCCTCGCTATTTCATTATTTTGTAGGGCAGGTTTGACCATCAGAGCTCCCACTGGGCACACGAGACCCTCGAAGACTGCACTCCATTTCTCACGCACTCAGAGTTCCCCAAACCCTCCCCAACCCTCATGGGACTAAAGGCTATAGCCCACCGCCTTGGACTATTTCAATGCGCCATGCTTGGATATTTCTTTTTGTTATTTTAGGCAGTGCTTGACCAGAGGCCTCCCCATGGGGCACACGAGGATCCTCGAAAAGACTGACCCATTTCTCGACGCACGAGCCCCTCAAACACCTTCCCCAACCCTCATGGACCAGGTATTATAGCCCACCGGCCTGCTGATTATTTGACGCGGCTGGCGCCACATTTCGTTATTTTAGGGCAGGCCTGACTGTAGCTCTCCCATCACACGAGGACCCTTTAAAAGTCTGTACCCATTTCTCGACTCACCAGAGCCCTGAACCCCTCCCCAACCCCTCATGGACCAAAGGCATATAGCCCAATCGGCCCGTGACTTATTTCCACGCGGCTGGCTGGGCATTTCTTGTCATTTTAGGCAGGCCTCCTGACCGTAGCCTCCCACTGGGCACACGAGGGCCCTCAAAGACTGCACCCATTTCCCGACACCCCAGAGCCCCGAACGCCCTCCCAATACCATGACCAAGGGGCTATAGCCCACCGGCCTGTGACTATTTCACGCTGCGCCACTGGCCATTTCTTGTTATTTTAGGCAGGCTCGACCAGAGCCTCCCACCGGGCACACGAGGACCCTCAAAAGACTGTATCCATTTCACCACTGAGCCCCTCAAACCCTCCCCAACCCCTCAAGGACCAGCATATAGCCCACCGCCTGGTGACTTATTTCACGCGCTAATACTGGCATTTTTGTATTTTAGGGCAGGCTTCTAATCAGAGCTCTCCCACTGGGCACACGAGGACCATCAAAAGACTGTACCCATTTCCCGACGCCTCCCCCCAACCCCTGGACCAGGAAGGCTATAGCCCACCGCCCTGGATTATTTCGACGCATGCGCTGCATTTCTTGCCACTTAGGGCAGACCCATGAACGAGCCTCCCACTGGGCACACGAGGACCCTCGAAAAGACTGCACCTATTTCTCTCAAGACCAGAGCCCCTAAACCCCTCCCAACTCTGGGACTGAAGCATAGCCCACCGGCCCGATTATTTGACGCTGGCTGTCTGGCCATTTCTACTATTTTAGGCAGGCTGACTCAGAGCCTCCCACTGGGCACACGAGACCCTCGAAAAGACTGTACCCATTTCCGACCACTGAGCCCCTCAAACCCCTCCCAACCCTCATGACTGGGGCTATAGCCCACCGCCTTATGACTATTTCACGCGCCATACATGCTGGATATTTGCCATTTTAGGCAGGCTCGACCGTAGCCTCCCATGGGGCACACGAGGATCCTCGAAAAGACTCAGTACCCATTTCGACACCAGAGCCCCCTCAAACACCTTCCCAACCCTCATGGGACCAGCACATAGCCCACCCGCCCTGCTGACTATTTGACGATGGCCATTGGCATTTCTTGTTATTTTAGGGCAGGCTTCTGACCATAGCCTCCCACCTGGGCACACGAGGACCCTCGAAAAAAGCCTGTACCCATTTCCCACTCACTGAGCCCCGAACCCCTCCCAACCCCGCTGACCAAAGGCTATAGCCCACCCACTATTTGATGCGCCATGCCATTTCTTGCATTTTAGTAAGGCTTGACCAGAGCCTCCCACTCGTACACGAGGACCTCTAAAAGACTCAGTACCCATTTCCGACGACCACTGAGACCCCTAAACCCTCTCCCAACTCACATGGACTAAAGGCTATAGCCCACCGGCCCTTGGTGATTATTTCACGCGGCTGCCACTGGCATTTCTTGTTATTTTAGGGCAGGCTTCTGACCATAGCCTCCCACTGGGCACACGAGGACCTCGAAAGGATCAGATCCATTTCTCGACGACTGGAGCCCCAAACCCCTCCCCAACCCCTCTGACCAGCAGTTATAGCCCACCGCCCTCGGTGATTATTTCACGCTACAGCTGGCATTTCTTGCCATTTTAGGCAAGTGCTTCTAATCAGTAGCCTCCCACTGGGCACACGAGGACCATCAAAAGATCAGACCTACTTTCCACGCCCCTCCCAACCCCTGGACCAGGCTATAGCCCACCGCCTGCTGATTATTTCTCGGCACTGGCTGGTATTTCTTGCCACTTTAGGCAGACCTATGAACGAGCCTCCCATCAAGCACGAGGACCCTCGAAAAGATCAGTACCCATTTCAAGACCAGAGCCCTCTAAACCCCTCCCCAACCTCACTGGGACCAGTTATTATAGCCCACCGCCCCATGATTATTTGACGCGCTGCCCTGCTGGCCATTTCTCATTATTTTAGGGCAGGCTTGACCGAGCCTCCCATCAAGGGCACACGAGACCCTCGAAAAGACTGTACCCATTTCCACGACCAGAACCCCTCAACCCCTCCCCAACCCCGCAAACAAAGTTATAGACCACCTGCCTTTGCTGACTATTTCACGCTGATGCGCTGGCATTTTTGCCATTTTAGGGCAGTGCTCGATCAGTAGCCTTCCAACCTGGGTACACGAGACCCTCAAAAGACTGTACCCATTTCCGGATCACGAGCCCTCAAACACCTTCCCCAACCCCGAGGGACCAAAGCACAGCCCACCGGCCTCGGCGATTATTTCCACGCTGCGCCACTGGGCATGTCTTGCCATTTTAGGCAGGCCTGATCAGAGCCTCCCACTGGAACACGAGGACCTCAAAGACTCAGACTCTACTCCGACGCCTGTAACCTCCGAACGCCTCCCCAACCCATGCGCGACCAAAGGCTATTGCCCACTGCCTCGACGACTATTTCACGCTGGCGCTGTGGCATGTCTTGCCATTGTAGGGCAGGCTTCTGACCGTAGTTTTCAATTGGGCCCACGAGGACCCTCAAAAGACTCAGTACTCATTTCCACGCACTGATCCTCAAACACCTTTTCCTAACCCCCATGACCAAAGTGCTATTATAGCCCACCGCCTTGCGATTATTTCACGCACAAGTACACTGGCATGTCTTGCCATTTTAGGCAGGTGCTTGTGACTGTGGCCTCCCACTGGGTACACGAGAACCTCAAAAGATCACCCATTTCCCGACGACCGTGAGGCCTCAAACCCTCCCAACCCCTGTGGACCAAAGGTTATAGCCCACCGCCTCATGATTATTTCACGCGCTGCCGGGTATTTCTTGTTATTTTAGGGCAGGCTTCCAGAGCCTCCAACTGGGCACACTAGGACCCTCGAAAGACTGTACACATTTTCGACACCTGTGAGCTCCCAGAACTTCCCTCCCAACCCCTCATGGGACTAAAGGGCTATAGCCCACTGCCTCGGATACTTTCACGCGGCTACTGGCATTTCTTTGCCATTTTAGGCAGGCCTCAATTATAGCCTCCCACTCACTCTGAGAACACTCAAAAGACTGCACCATTTACTCACGACCAGTAACCTCCAACCCCTTCCCAACCCCGCTAAACAAAGGCTATAGACCACCGCCTCGGCGATTATTTCACGCGATGCGCCTGGGCATTTCTTGCCATTTTAGGGGCAGTGCTTGACCTGTAGCCTCCACTGGCACACGAGGACCTCAAAAGATCACTGTAGCCATTTCATGCCTGTAGTCCTGTAACTTCCCTCCCAACCCCCAAGGACAAAAGGCTATAGCCCACCGCCTCGGCTGACCATTTCCTGCGCTACTACTTGGTATTTCTTGCCATTTTAGGCAGACTCTGAACGTAGCCTCCCACTGTTCACACGAGGACCCTCGAAAAGACTGTACCCAGTTACGAAGACCAGAGCCCCTAAACCCTCTCCGAACCTCTGCTGATCAGCTAAAGGCTATAGCCCACTGCCTCGATGATATTTCACGCATGCCATTGGGCATTTTTGCCATTTTAGCAGGCTTGACAGAGCCTCCCACCTGGGCACACGAGACCCTCAAAAGACTGTACCCATTTCCGACGCCTCCCCCAACCCCCGCGGGACCAGTTATAGCCCACTGCCATGACCATTTCTCGCATGCGCCACTGGCATTTCTTACATTTTGGGCAGACCTCCGAACGTAGCCTCCCACTGGGCACACGAGGACCCTCGAAGATACTGTACCCCTTTCTGACGACTCAGAGCCCCTAAACCCTCCCCTAACCCGCTGGACTAAAGGCTATAGCCCACCGCCCTATGGTGACTATTTCACGCGCTACTACTGGGTATTTCTTGCCATTTTAGGGCAGTGCCTCCACCATAGCCTCCCACTGCACTTGAGAACACTCAAAAGACTCACTCCATTTCACCACCGTAACCCCAACCCCCATCCCCAACCCTCACAAACAAAGGCTATAGACCACTGCCTGGCGACTATTTCACGCTGATGCGCCACATTTCTTGCCATTTTAGGCAGGCTTGACCGTGAAGCCTCCCACAGTGGCACACGAGGACCCTCGAAAAGACTGCACCCATTTCCATGCCCAGAGCCCCAGAACTTCCTCCCAACCCCTCAAGGACTAAATGCTATAGCCCACCGCCTGCGACTATTTCGCCAGGCCACTGGCATTTCTTGCCATTTTAGGGCAGACCTATGAACGTAGCCTCCCATCTGCACACGAGACCTCGAAAAGACTGCACCCATTTCCGACGCACTGTGAGCCCCTAAACCTCTCCCCAACTCACAAGGACTAGTTATTATAGCCCACCGCCTTGATTATTTCACGCGGCTATGCGTCATTGGCATTTCTTGCCATTTTAGGGCAGGCTCTGACCATAGCCTCCCACTGGCACTTGAGAACACTGAAAAGACTGCACTCCATTTCCACGACTGTAACCCCGAACCCCTCCCAACCCCCGCTAAACAAAGGCTATAGACCACCGCCTCATGATTATTTCCACGCGATGCGCCACTGGTATTTCTTGCCATTTTATGGCAAGCCTGACCTCAGAGCCTCCCACTGGGCACACGAGGACCTCAAAAGACTCAGACTCCATTTCCGATGCCCAGAGTCCTGTAACTTCCTCCCAACCCCATGGACAAAGGTTATAGCCCACCGCCCTGGCGACCATTTCCTGCGCTCCACTGGCATTTCTTGCCATTTTAGCAGGCTCTGACCATCAGCCTCCCACAGGCACACGAGGACCCTCGAAAAGATCAGACCCATTTCCGACGCCCAGAGCCCTGTAACTTCCTCCCCAACCTCAAGGACTAGCACAGCCCACTGCCTTGGCGACCATTTCTCGGCACATGTCATTGGCATTTTTGCCATTTTAGGGTAGACCTATGAACGAGCCTCCCATGGGCACACGAGGACCTCAAAAGACTGTACCTATTTCCACTCAGAGCCCCTAAACCCCTCCCAACCCGCTTTGACCAAAGTATAGCCCACCGCCTTGTGACTATTTCACGCCACACTGGACATTTTCTTGCCATTTTAGGCAGGCTTGACTCAGAGCCTCCCACTGGGCACACGAGGACCCCTTAAAAAGACTGCACTCCATTTCCGACGCCCTCCCCAACCCCTCAGGACCAAAGGCTATAGCCCACCGCCTGACTATTTCTCGCGCACAAGGCTGGTATTTCTTGCCATTTTAGGGCAGACCTCTGAACGAACCTCCAATCTGGCACACGAGGACCCTCAAAAGACTCACCCATTTCCAAGACCAGAGCCCCTCAAACCCCTCCCAACCTGGCTGACCAGTTATTATAGCCCACTGCCTCGTGACTATTTCACGCTGGCACACTGGCTGGGCATTTCTTGCTATTTTAGGGCAAGCTTGACAGAGCTCCAACTCGGGTACACGAGGACCTCAAAAGACTGTACTCCATTTCCCACCACCGTAACCCTCAAACACCTTCCCCAACCCCCGAGGACCAAAGGCTATAGCCCACCGGCCTCATGATTATTTCACGCACTGGGCTACTGGCATGTCTTGCCAATTTAGGGCAGGCCACTGACCGAAGCCTCCCATCGGGGCACACGAGGACCTCAAAAGATCAGACCCATTTCCCGACGCCTGTAACCCCGAACGCCCCTCCCAACCCATGCGGACTAAAGGCTTATTGCCCACCGCCTCATGACTTATTTCACGCTACTGCCCGGGCATGTCTTGCCATTGTAGGCAGGCTTCTGACCGTAGTTTCCAATCTGGGCACACGAGGACCTCAAAAGACTGGACCCATTTCCACGACTCGATCCCCAAACACTCTTCCCCAACCTCATGACCAAAGGCTATAGCCCACCGGCCTCGGCGACTATTTCACGCGCTGCGCAGCTGGGCATGTCTTGCCATTTTAGGGCAGGCTTGTGACCGTGGCCTCCCACTGGGTACACGAGGACCCTCGAAAAGACTGTACCCATTTCCGACGACCAGAGGCCCCGAAACCCCCTCCCCAACCCCCGTGGACCAAAGGTTATAGCCCACCGGCCTCGGCGACTATTTCACGCCATTGCTACTGGTATTTCTTGCCATTTTAGGGCAGGCTTTCACTGTAGCCTCCAATCAAGCACACGAGGACCTCAAAGACTGTACACATTTTCGACACCTGTGAGCTCCTGTAACTTCTCCCAACCCCTCATGGACCAAAGTTATAGCCCACCGCCTTTGGTGACAATTTCACGACTGCGCTTGGCATTTCTTGCCATTTTAGGCAGGCCTCTGACTATAGCCTCCCACTGGCACTTGAGAACACTCAAAAGATCACCCATTTCCCGACCCACCGAACCCCAACCCCTCCCAACCCCTCACAACAAAGTTATAGACCACTGCCTTGCTGACATAATTTCACGCGATGCGCTGGTATTTTCTTGTTATTTTAGGGCAGGCTTGACCGTAGCCTCCCACTGGCACACGAGGACCCTCAAAAGACTCACTCCATTTCCATGCCTGAGTCCTGTAACTTCCTCCCAACCCTCATGGGACAAAAGGCTATAGCCCACCGGCCGCGACTATTTCCTCAAGGCCACATGGCATTTCTTGCCATTTTAGGCAGACTGAACGTAGCCTCCCACTGGGCACACGAGGACCTCGAAAAGACTCGCATCTATTTCCGACGCACCAGAGCCCCTAAACCCCTCCGCAAGAACCCGCTGGGACCAAAGGCTATAGCCCACCGCCTCGATGACTATTTCACGCGCTGCGCCGCTGGGCATGTCTTGCCATTTTAGGGCAGGCCTCTGACCATAGCCTCCCACTGGGCACTTGAGAACACTCGAAAAGACTGTACCCATTTCCGACGACCAGAACCCCCGAACCCCCCTCCCCAACCCCCGCGAAACAAAGGCTATAGACCACCGGCCTCGGCGACTATTTCACGCGATGCGCCATGGCATTTCTGCTTATTTTAGGGCAGGCTTCTGATCAGAGCCTCCCACTGGGCACACGAGGACCTCGAAAGACTGCACTCATTTCCGATGCCTGTAGTCCCAACTTCCCTCCCCAACCTCATGACAAAGGTTATAGCCCACCTGCCTCATGACCATTTCCACAAGGCTGCACGCTACATTTCTTGCCATTTGTAGGTGACTCCTGAACGTAGCCTCCCATCTGGGCACACGAGGACCCTCGAAAAGACTGTACCATTTCCCACGACCACCAGAGCCCCTTTTAAACCCTCCGCAACCCACAAGGGACCAAAGGCTATAGCCCACCGCCTACTGATGATTATTTCACGCTAATACTGCATTGCATTTCTTGCCATTTTAGGCAGGAGCCTGACCGTAGCCTCCCACTGACACACGAGGACCCTCAAAAGACTGTACCCATTTCCACGCCCCTCCCAACCCCTGGACCCCAGTTATAGCCACCGCCCTCATGACTATTTCTCTCGCACAAGCGCCAGCATTTCTTGCCATTTTAGGGCAGACCTCAACGAGCTCTCCCACTGGGCACACGAGACCCTCAAAAGACTGCAGACTCCATTCTCACGCACCAGAGCCCCTAAACCCCTCCCCAACCCATGGGACTAGTTATAGCCCACTGCCTCGTGACTATTTCACAGCTGGGCGTCATTGGCATTTCTTGCCATTTGTGGCAGGCCTCTCACCATAGCCTCCCATCACACTTGAGAACACTCAAAAGACTGCACCCATTTCCCGACGACTCAGAACCCCGAACCCCCTCCCCAACCCCCGCTAAACAAAGGCTATAGACCACCGCCTTTGCTGATTATTTCACGCGATGCGCCACAGCATTTCTTGCTATTTTAGGCAGTGTGCTTCCTGACTGTAGCCTCCCACATGTGGCACACGAGGACCTCAAAAGACTGTACCATTTCCGACGACTGCAACCTCCTGAACCCCTCCCAACCCCGCGAAACAAAGGCTTATAGACCACCGCCTCGCGACTATTTCACGCGGCGCCACTGGATTTCTTTACATTTTAGGCAGGCTTGACCAGTAGCCTCCCATGGGTACACGAGGACCCTCAAAAAGACTGCACCCATTTCATGCCCAGAGTCCCAACTTCCTCCCAACCTCATGGACAAAGGCTATAGCAGCCCACCGCCTCAAGTGACTATTTCGCGCTGGCCATTGGCATTTCTTGCCATTTTAGGGCAGACCTCTGAACGTAGCCTCCCATGGCACACGAGACCTCGAAAGACTGCACCCATTTCCACGACCAGAGCCCTCTAAACCCCCTCCGCAGAACTGCCAAGGACCAAAGGCTATAGCCCACCGGCCTCGATGACTATTTCACGCATGCCATATTTCTTGCCATTTTAGGCAGTTCGACTGTAGCCTCCCATCGACACACACGAGGACCCTCAAGAGACGATCCATTTTCCACGCCCCTCCCAACCCCCGTGGACCAGCTATAGCCCACCGCCTCATGACTATTTCGCTGCATACACTGGCATTTCTTGCCATTTTAGTGACCTGAACGTAGCCTCCCATCAAGCACACGAGGACCTCGAAAAGATCACCTATTTCCGACCACTGAGCTCCCTAAACCCTCCCAACCCACAAGGACTAAAGGTTATAGCCCACCGGCCCTTGTGGACTATTTCACGCGCTGCGTCATTGGCATTTCTTGCCATTTTAGGGCAGGCCTCTGACAATAGCCTCCCACTGGGCACTTGAGAACACTCAAAAAGACTGTACCCATTTCCGACGACCAGAAGCCCAACCCCTCCCAACCCTCAAACAAAGGCTATAGACCACCGCCTCATGACTATTTCACGCGATGCGCCATTGGGCATTTCTTGCCATTTTAGGCAGGCTTCTGTAGCCTCCCATTGTGGCACACGAGGACCTCGAAAGACTGTACCCATTTCACGCACCAGTAACCCCAACCCCTCCCAACCCCGCTAACAAAGGCTATAGGACCACCGCCCGCTGACTATTTCACGCGATGCGCCATTGGTATTTTCACATTTTAGGGCAGGCTTGACCAGAGCCTCCCACTGGGTACACGAGACCCTCGAAAAGACTGTACCCATTTCCATGCCCAGTAGTCCTGTAACTTCCTCCCAACCTCAAGGACAAAGGCTATAGCCCACCGCCTCAAGTGACTATTTCCTCAAGGCCATTGGCATTTCTTGCCATTTAGGGCAGACCTCTGAACGAGCCTCCCACTGGGCACACGAGGACCCTCGAAAGACTGTACCCATTTCACGACTGAGCCCCCTAAACCCCTCCAGAACCCGCTGGACTAAAGGCTATAGCCCACCGCCTCGATGACTATTTCACGCGCACATGGCCATTGGCATTTCTTGCCATTTTGTAGGCCTTCACCATAGCCTCCCACTGGCACTTGAGAACACTCGAAAAGACTGTACCCATTTCCACGACCAGTAACCCTCAACCCCTCCCTAACCCCTCAAAACAAAGGCTTATAGACCACCGTGCCCCATGACTATTTCACGCTGATGCGCTTGGCATTTCTTGTTATTTTAGGCAGTGCTTCTGACCAGTAGCCTCCCACTGGGCACACGAGACCCTCGAAAAGATCAGACTCCATTTCCATGCCTGTAGTCCTGTAACTTCCTCCCCAACCTCACAAAGGCTATAGCCCACCGCCATTTCCATTTCGTCAGGCCACAGGCATTTCTTGCTATTTGTATGCACTGAACGTAGCCTCCCACAGGTACACACGAGGACCCTCGAAAAGACTGTACCCATTTCCGACGACCAGAGCCCCTAAACCCCTCCAAGAACCCGCTGACCAAAGGCTATAGCCCACCGCCTCGATGACTATTTCACGCACACTGGCATTTCTTGCCATTTTAGGGCAGGCTTGACCGTAGCCTCCCACCGACACACGAGGACCCTCAAAAGACTCATTTCCGACGCCTCCCAACCCCTCAGGGACCAGCTATAGCCCACCGCCTCGACCATTTCTCGCACCGGCCAAGGGCATTTTTGCCATTTTAGGCAGACTCGAACGTAGCCTCCCACCTGGGCACACGAGGACCTCGAAAAGACTGTACCCATTTCCACCCACTGAGCCCCTAAACCCTCCCCAACCCACATGGACCAAAGGCTATAGCCCACCGCCTCGGTGACTATTTCACGCGCTGGCCATTGGCATTTCTGCCATTTTAGGCAGGCTCTCAACCATAGCCTCCCACTGGGCACTTGAGAACACTTGAAAAGACTGTACCCATTTCCGACGACCATAACCCCCGAACCCCCCTCCCCAACCCCCGCGAAACAAAGGCTATAGACCACCGCCCGCTGACTATTTCACGCTGATGCGCATTGGCATTTCTGCCATTTTAGGGCAGGCTTCGACCAGAGCTCCCACAGGCACACGAGACCTCGAAAAGACTGTACCCATTTCCGACGCCTGAGCCCTGCATTTCCTCCCAACCCTCACGGGACCAAAGTTATAGCCCACTGCCCTATGCCATTTCTGCGCGGCCTACTGGCATTTCTTGCCATTTGTGTGCACCCATGAACGTAGCTCTCCCATCAAGCACACGAGGACCCTCGAAAGATCAGACCCATTACTCCGACGACTAGAGCCCTAAACCCCTCCCCAACCCGCTGACCAGCATATAGCCCACCGGCCTGACTATTTCACGCTACAAGGCCATTGGCATTTCTTGCCATTTTAGGCAGGCTTGATCAGAGCCTCCCACTGCACACGAGACCCTCAAAAGACTGTGACTCCATTTCGACGCCTCCCAACCCCTCGTGGACCAAAGCACAGCCCACCGGCCTCGGCGAGTATTTCTCGCACTACCGCCGGTATTTCTTGCCATTTTAGGCAGACTGAACGAATCTCCAATGGCACACGAGACCTCGAAAAGACTGTACCCATTTCTCAAGACCAGAGCCCCTAAACCCCTCCCCAACCCGCTGGACCAAAGGTTATAGCCCACTGCCTATGGATTATTTCACGCACAGGCCATTGGCATTTCTTTATTTTGGGCAAGCTCGACGTAGCTCCAACTGGGTACACGAGGACCCTCAAAAAGACTGTACCCATTTCCGACCACCAGAACCCCCGAAACACCTTCCCCAACCCCCGAGGACCAAAGGCTATAGCCCACCGGCCTCATGATTATCTCACGCTACACACTGGCATGTCTTGCCATTTTAGTGTGCCTCGACCGTAGCCTCCCACTGGGCACACGAGGACCCTCAAAAGACTCAGACCTCATTTCCGACGCCTGTAACCCCGAACGCCTCCCAACCCATGCGGGACCAAAGGCTATTGCCCACCGGCCTCGCGATTATTTCACGCTACTGCGCTGGTGGGCATGTCTTGCCATTGTAGGGCAGTGCTCGACCAGAGTTTCCTAACCTGGGCACACGAGACCCTCAAAGACTGTACCCATTTCCACGACCAGATCCCCCAAATACCTTTCCCCAACCCCATGGGACCAAAGGCTATAGCCCACCGCCTGGCGATTATTTCACGCACAGCACTGGGCATGTCATGCCATTTTAGTGTGCTTAGGACTGTGGGCCTCCCACTGGTACACAAGGACCTCAAAGACTGCACTCCATTTCCGACGACCACTGAGGCCTCAAACCCCTCCCCAACCCCCGTGGACCAAAGGTTATAGCCCACCGCCTCGGCATGATTATTTCACGCTACGCTACCTGGGTATTTCTTGCCATTTTAGGCAGTGCTTCACCGTAGCCTCCAACTGGCACACGAGGACCCTCGAAAAGACTGTACACATTTTGGACACCTGAGCCCTGAACTTCCTCCCCACCCCCGCGGACCAAAGGCTATAGCCCACCGGCCTCGGTGACTATTTCACGCGCTGCGCCGCTGGGCATTTCTTGCCATTTTAGGGCAGGCCTCTGACCATAGCCTCCCACTGGGCACTTGAGAACACTCGAAAAGACTGTACCCATTTCCGACGACCAGAACCCCCGCACCCCCCCCCCCCACCCCTCAAAAAGGCTATAGACCACTGCCTCGGCGATTATTTCACGCGATGCGCCATTGGCATTTTTGCCATTTTAGGGCAGTGCTTGACTCAGAGCCTCCCACTGGGCACACGAGGACCCTCGAAAAGACTGTACCCATTTCCGATGCCTGTGAGTCCTGTAACTTCCTCCCCAACCCTCATGACAGGCTATAGCCCACCGGCCTCGGCGACCATTTCTCGCGCTGCGCCGCTGGGCATTTCTTGCCATTTTAGGGCAGACCTCTGAACGTAGCCTCCCACTGGGCACACGAGGACCCTCGAAAAGACTGTACCCATTTCCGACGACCAGAGCCCCCTAAACCCCCTCCCCAACCCGCGCGGACCAAAGGCTATAGCCCACCGGCCTCGATGACTATTTCACGCGCTGCGCCGCTGGGCATTTCTTGCCATTTTAGGGCAGGCTTCTGACCGTAGCCTCCCACTGGGCACACGAGACCTCAAAAGACTGTACCCATTTCCCGACGCCCCTCCCCAACCCCTCGGACCAGTATAGCCCACCGCCATGACTATTTCGCGCAAGGCCACTGGGCATTTCTTGCCATTTTAGGGCAGACCTCTGAACGTAGCCTCCCACTGGGCACACGAGGACCCTCGAAAAGAGTGTACCCATTTCCGACGACCAGAGCCCCCTAAACCCCCGCCCCAACCAAGGCAGACTATTATAGCCCACTGCCTGTGACTATTTCCCACGCTACTGCCACTGGGCATTTTTGCCATTTTAGCAGGTGCCTGACCATAGCCTCCCACTGGCACTTGAGAACACTGAAAAGACTGTACCCATTTCCGACGACAGTAACCCCCAACCCTCCCCAACCCTCAAACAAAGGCTATAGACCACCGGCCATGATTATTTCACGCGATGCGCCATTGGGCATTTCTTTATTTTAGGGCAAGCCTGACCGTAGCCTCCCATGTGGTATACGAGGACCCTCGAAAAGATCAGACCCATTTCCCGACGCCTCAGAGCCCCTGTAACTTCCTCCCAACCTCATGGGACCAGCACATAGCCCACCGCCTTGGCGACCATTTCTCGCACTGGCCACTGGGCATTTCTTGCCATTTTAGGCAGACCTATGAACGTAGCCTCCCATCACACGAGGACCCTCAAAAGACTCACCCATTTCCGACGACCAGAGCCCCTAAACCCCTCCCCAACCCACATGACCAAAGGTTATAGCCCACTGCCTCGATGACTATTTCACGCGGCCACACTGGGCATTTCTGCTATTTTAGGGCGTGCTCGATCAGTAGCCTCCCACTGGCACACGAGGACCCTCAAAAGACTGCACTCCATTTCCCGACGCCTTCCCCAACCCCTGTGGGACCAAAGGTTATAGCCCACTGCCTCGCTGACCATTTCTCGCGGCACACTGGCATTTCTTGCCATTTTGTGCAGACCTCTGAACGTAGCCTCCCATCAAGCACACGAGACCTCAAAAGACTGCACTCATTTCACGACACTGAGCCCCTAAACCCTCCCTAACCCATGACCAAAAGGCTATAGCCCACTGCCTTGGTGATTATTTCACGCACAAGGCTTGGCATTTCTTTGCCATTTTAGTATGTGCCTCGACCATAGCCTCCCACTGGCACTTGAGAACACTCAAAAGACTCAGACCCATTTCCGACGACCAACCCCGAACCCCTCCCAACCCCTCAAACAAAGGCTATATAGACCACCGCCCCATGACTATTTCACGCTGATGCGCACTGGCATTTTCACATTTTAGGGCAGGCTTGACCAGAGCCTCCCATTGTGGCACACGAGGACCTCGAAAGATCAGACTCCATTTCACGCCCAGAGCCCTGTAACTTCCTCCCAACCCCTCATGGACCAAAGGCTATAGCCCACTGCCTCGGCGACTTATTTCACGCCGTCATTGGCATTTCTTGCCATTTGTGGCAGACTCATGAACGAGCCTCCCACTGGGCACACGAGGACCCTCGAAAAGATCAGACTCCATTTCTGCACCACTGTGAGCCCCCTAAACCCCTCCCCAACCCGCTGACCAGCTATAGCCCACCGCCTTGACTATTTCACGCACTGGCACATTTTCATTATTTTAGGGGCTTGACAGTAGCCTCTCCACCGCGCACACGAGGACCCTCAAAAGACTGCACTCCATTTCCGACGCCCTCCCCAACCCCGTGGACCAGCTATAGCCCACCCTATGATTATTTCGCGCCGCTACTGGTATTTCTTGCCATTTTAGGCAGACCTCGAACGTAGCTCCAACTGGGCACACGAGGACCTCGAAAAGACTGCACCCATTTCCAAGACCAGAGCCCCTAAACCCCTCCCCAACCCGCCGGACCAGTAGCCCACTGCCCTGGTGACTATTTCACGCTACGCCACTGGCATTTCTTGCTATTTTAGGGCGGTGCTTGACCGTAGCCTCCAACTGGGTACACGAGGACCCTCAAAAAGACTGTACCAATTTCTGACTACCAGAACCCCCGAAACACCTTCCCCAACCGCCGAGGACCAAAGGCTGTAGCCCACCGGCCTCGGCGACTATTTCACGCGGCTACTGGCATGTCTTGCCATTTTAGGTGACTGACTGTAGCCTCCCACCGGGCACACGAGGACCTCAAAAGACTGTACCACCTCCGACGCCTGTAACCCCGAACGCCCCTTCTCCCAACCCATGCGGACTAAAGGCTATAGCCCACCGCCTGGCGATTATTTCACGTGGCCAAGTGGGCATGTCTTGCCATTTTAGGGCAGGCTAGACCGTGGCCTCCCACTGGGTACACGAGACCCCTCGAAAAGACTGTACCATTTCCTACCGAGGCCCCAAACCCTCCCAACCCCTGTGGACCAAAGGTTATAGCCCACTGCCTTTGGGCGATTATTTCACGCATGGCCAACCAGCTCAGTATTTCTTGGTTATTTTAGGGCAGGCTTCGACTGTAGCTCCAACTGGCACACGAGGACCCCTCAAAAGAATGTACCCATTACTACACCCAACCCCTAGACTCTCCATCCCCAACCCCGCAAGGACTAAGGCTATAACCCACCGCCCTTGGTGGACAATTTCACGCGATGCGCCACTGGGTATTTCTTCCATTTTAGGGCAGGCTTCTGGATCAGTAGCCTCGCCACTGGCACACGAGACCCTCGAAAAGACTGTACCTACTGGCGACCGTAACCCCTAAACACCTTCCCCAACCCCGCTGAACAAAGGTTATAGCCCACCGCCTCTGGCGATTATTTGACGCACAAGGCGCCTGGCAAGTATTTCGGGCCATTTTAGGTGCTTCCTGACCAGAAGCCTCCCACTCAAGGGCACACGAGGACCTCGAAAAGACTGTACCCATTTCCTACCCACTGTGAGCCCACGAAACCCCTCCCCAACCTCATGAGCAAAGCCTATAGCCCACCGCCCTTGGACTATTTCTGATCACTGGCTGGTATTTTTGCCATTTTAGGGCGTGCTCGACCGTAGCCTCCCACTCGGGCACATGAGGACTCCCCAAAAAGACTGTAATTTCCATTACGACTGTGAGCCCCTCAAACACCTTCCCCAACCCCTGTGACCAAAGGGATATAGCCCACCGCCTTGGCTGATTATTTCACGCGCAAGGTCACTTGGCATTTCTTATCATTTTAGGGCAGTGCTTTCTGACCGTAGGCCTCCAACTGGGCACACGAGGACGACCACCTGTAGCCCCCGAACGCCCCTCCCCAACCCCGCAAGACCAAAGGTATAGAACCACCGCCCTATGGCGACTGCTTTCACGCGTCAAGGCACACTGGCAATTTCTTGCCATTTTAGGCAGTGCTTGACCTAGCCTCCCATCTGGGCACACGAGGACTCTCGACAAGATCAGACTCCATTTTCGACGCCTGTGAGCCCCGAAGCCCCTCCCAACCCTCATGGACCAGCATATAGCCCACCGGCCCTGGTGATTATTTCACGCGCCATGCCATGGGCATGTCTTGTTATTTTATGGCAAAGCTTGACCGTAGTCTCCAATGGGCACACGAGGACCCTAAAAGACTCGTACCCATTTCCGACCACCGAGCCCCTCAAACCCCTCCCAACCCCGCTGGGACCAAAGGTTATAGTCCACTGCCTGCTGACTATTTCAGATTGCGCTTGGTATTTCTTGCACATTTTAGGGCAGTGCCTCCGACTGTAGCCTCCCATCCGGGCACACGAGGACCCTCAAGAAGATCACCATTTCCCGACAACCGAGCCTCAAACACCTTCTCCCAAACCCTCATGGACCAAAGCATTATAGCCCACGGACCTTGGCTGATTATTTCACGCTACTGCCACTGGCATGTCTTGCCATTTTAGGCAGTGCTTGTGGACTGTGGCTCTTCCAACTGGGCACACGAGGACCCTAATAGACTGTACCCATTTCCGACGACCAGAGCCCCCGAAACACCTTCCCCAACCCCCGCGGAACAAAGGCTATAGCCCACCGGCCTCGGCGACCGTTTCACGCGCCAGCGCCATGGCATTTCTTATTATTTTAGGGCAGGCCTCTGACCGTAGCCTCCCACTAGGCACACGAGGACCCTCAAAAAGACTGTACCCATTTCCGACGACCAGAGCCCCCTAAACCCCCTCCCCAACCCATGCGGACCAAAGGCTATAGCCCACCGGCCTCGGCGACTATTTCACGGGCTGCGCCGCTGGGCATGTCTTGTCATTTTAGGGCAGGCTAGACCGATCTCCACTGGCACACGAGATCTCCAAAAGACTGCACTCCATTTCGAGTCCCAGAGCCTCTGTGAACTTTTCTCCCAACCGCCATGAACCAAAGCATAGCCCACCGGCTCGGCCGACCATTTCCCACGCTGGCTGGCTACTGGCATTTTTTGTTATTTTAGGGCAGGCTCGATCAGCCTCCCAATGGGCACACGAGGACCCTCGAAAAGACTGTACCCACTTCCGACACCCAGAGCCCCCGAAAACCCTCCCCAAACACCATGGACCAAAGGCTATAGCGACTATTTCACGCGCTGCGTCACTGGACGTTTTTGCCATTTTAGGGCAGGCTTATGACCGTAGCCTCCCACTAGGCACGAGACCCTCTTAAAGACTCAGACCCATTTCCTCGACGCACTGTGAGCCCCCGAACCCCTCCCCAACCCCTCATGGACCAAAGTTATAGCCCACCGGCCTCGGCGATTATTTCACGAAGCTACATTGGCTTGTCGTGCCATTTTAGTATGTGCTTGTGATCAGAGTTTCCTCCCATCACACGAGAGGACCCTCGAAAAGAGTGTACCCATTTCCGACACCTGTGAGCCCCGAACGCCCTCCCAACCCCTCATGACCAAAGGCTATAGCCCACCGGTCTTGGAGATTATTTCACGCTGCGTCACTGGCATGTTCCATTATTTTGTAAGGTGTCACCGTAGCCTTCCATCGGGCACACAAGGACCCTCGAAAAGACTGTGACCCATTTCCGACGCACTGTGAGCCCCTAAACACCTTTCCCAACCCCGCAGACCAGCACATATAGCGCACCGGCCCTAAGACTATTTGACGCTGCTACCGCTTGGTATTTCTTTTGCCATTTTAGGGCAGGTTTTGACTCAGTAGCTCCCATCGGGCACACGAGGAACCCCGGAAAAGACTGGTACCCATTTTGACGCCCAGCCCTGTAACTTCCCTCCCAACCCTCATGACCAATGTATTATAGCCCACCGCCCTTGGCTGACTGCTTTCACGCGCCGCTACTGGCATTTCTTGTCATTTTAGGGCGTGCCTCTGACCAGTAGCCTCCCATCACACGAGGACCCTCGAAAGACTGACCCATTTTTCACGCCTGTGAGCCCTAACTTCCTCCCAACCCTCAAGGATTCAAAGGCTATAGCCCACCGGCCTTGCTGACTGCTTCACGCATGGCCACTGGCATTTCTTGTCATTTTAGGGCAGTGCCTGATCAGAGCCTCCCACTGGGCACACGAGACCCTCGAAAAGATCACTGTACCCATTTTTGATGACCAGAGCCCCTAAACCCTCCCCAACCCCTCATGACCAAAGGCTTTTAGCCCACCGCCCTGTGTGTATTTCACGCGCTGCGCCATTGGCATTTTTTCCCATTTTAGTGGCATGCTGACCAGAAGCCCCATCAAGCACACACGAGACCCTCGAAGGCTGTACACATTTCAAGACCAGCCCTTAAACCCGCCTCCCCAACCCTCATGACTGAAAGTTTATAGCCCACTGCCCTTGGGTGACGATTTCCACGCTGTCGCATTGGCATTTCTTTGCCATTTTGTGCGTGGACTCTCACCGTAGCCTCCCATCGCATACACGAGGACCTCGAAAAGATTGACCCATTTCTGGACGCCCAGAGTTCTCAATATCCTTCCCAACCCTCATGGACTAAAGCACATAGCCCACTGCCTTGCGATTATTTCACGCTACAAGCGCCATCAAGTATTTTTGCCATTTGTGTATGTGCCTGACCGTAGCCTCCCACGGGTACACACGAGGACCCGCGGGAAAAGATCAGACTCCATTTCCGACGCACTGAGCCCTCAAACCCCTCCCAACCCCGCCATGACTAAAGGCTATAGCCCACCTGCCTCTGGCGATTATTTCACGCAATACACACAATATTTTTGCCATTTTAAGGTGCTCGACCTTAGCCTCCCACTGGCACACGGACTCTCGAAAAGGATCAGACCCATTTCCGCTGCCTAAAGCCCTGAACTTCCTCCCAACCCCTCACATGACCAAAGGCTATAGCCCACCTGCCTCGGCGACTGCTTCACGCTGTCATTGGTATTTTTGCCATTTGTAGGGTGCCTCCTGATCAGAGGCCTCCCACCCACATGAGGACCCCAAAAGACTGTACCCATTTTCGACCACCGTGAGCCCATTCTCAAACACCTTCCCAACCCCTGGGACCAAAGGATATAGCCCACCGCCTCGCGATTATTTCACGCGCTGCGCATGGCATTTCTTATCATTTTAGCAGGCTCGACCAGAGCCTCCAACTGGGCACACGAGGACCCTCGAAGAAAGCCTGTACCCATTTCGACCGACTGTGAGTTCTCAACGCCCCTCCCCAACCCTCAAGACCAAAGTTATTATAGAACCACTGCCCCATGACTGCTTCATCACACAGGCCATTACTGGGCAATTCTTGCCATTTTGTATGTGCTTAAGCTCGACCTTAGCCTCCCAATCGGGCACACGAGGACTCGACAAGACTGTACCCATTTTCGACGCCTGTGAGCCCCGGAAAGCCCCTCCCCAACCCCTCATGACCAGCATTATAGCCCAATCGCCCTTTGGTGACTATTTCACGCTGGCCAAGGCCATTGGGCATGTCTTGCCATTATTTTATGGCAGTGCTTCTGACCAGTAGTCTCCAACCGGGCACACGAGGACCCTAAAAGACTGTACCCATTTCCGACGCACCAGAGCCCCTTAAACCCTCCCAACCCCTCATGACCAGCATATAGTCCACTGCCTCGCTGATTATTTCCAGCATCAAGGCCATTGGTATTTCTTATTATTTTAGGGCAGCTTCGACTGTAGGCCTCCCACTGGGCACACGAGGACCCTCAAGAAGACTGTACCCATTTCCGACAACCAGAGCCCCCGAAACACCTTCCCAAACCCCCGCGGACCAAAGGCTATAGCCCACGGGACTCGGCGACTATTTCACGCACACACAAGCATGTCTTGCCATTTTAGGCAGGCTCAGGACTGGGCTTCCACTGGGCAGACGAGGACCCTAGAAAAGACTGTTCCCATTTCCACCACTGAGCCCCCAAACACCTTCCCAACCTCGCTGGAACAGTTATAGCCCACCTGCCTACGGCTGACTGCTTCACGCGCTGCCACGCTAAGGGCATTTCTTGCCATTTTGCAGTGCCTGACCGTAGCCTCCCACTAGGCACACGAGGACCCTCAAAAGACTGTACCCATTTCCGACGACCGTGAGCCCCTAAACCCCTCCCAACCCATGCGACCAAAGGCTATAGCCCACCGCCTCGACGATTATTTCACTGGCGCCGCTAGGCATGTCTTGTCATTTTAGGGCAGGCTTGTGACCGTATCCTCCCACTGGGCACACGAGGACCCTCCAAAAGACTGTACCCATTTCCGACTCCCAGAGCCCCAGAACGTTTCTCCCCAACCGCCGCGAACCAAAGGCTATAGCCCACCGGCCTCGCCGACCATTTCACGCGCTGCGCCGCTGGGCATTTCTTGCCATTATTTTAGGTATGTGCCTCTGACCGTAGCCTCCCAATGGGCACACGAGGACCCTCGAAAAGACTGTACCCACTTCCGACACCCAGAGCCCCCGAACGCCCCTCCCAAACACCCGCGGACCAAAGGCTATAGCCCACCGGCCTCGGCGACTATTTCACGCGCTGCGCCGCTGGACGTTTCTTGCCATTTTAGGGCAGGCTTATGACCGTAGCCTCCCACTAGGCACGCGAGTACCCTCTTAAAGACTGTACCCATTTCTGACGACCAGAGCCCCCGAAACCCCCTCCCCAACCCTCATGGACCAAAGGCTTATAGCCCACTGCCTGCTGATTATTTCACGAGCTGCGGCTGGCTTGTCGTGCCATTTTAGGGCAGGCTTGTGATCAGAGCCTCCCACTGGTACACGAGGACCTCGAAAAGACTCTCCCATTTTCCGACACCCAGAGCCCCCGAACGCCCCTCCCCACCCCTCATGACCAAAGGCTATAGCCCACCGGGTCCTCGAGACTATTTCACGCCGCTACGGCCTGGCATGTCTAGCCATTTTAGGGCAAGCTTCCTGATCAGTAGCCTTCCACCTGGGCACACAAGGACCTCAAAAGACTGCACCCATTCCGACCCACTGTGAGCCCCTCAAACACCTTCCCCAACCCCTGCACCAAAGGCTATAGCGCACCGCCCTAAGAACTATTTGACGCGGCCACAGCTTGGTATTTCTTGCCATTTTAGGCAGTGCTGACCAGAGCCTCCCACTGGGCACACGAGGAACCTCGAAAAGACTGTACCCATTTTGGACGCCCAGAGCCCTGTAACTTCCTCCCAACCCCCGCATGACCAATGGCTATAGCCCACCGCCTCATGACTGTTTTCATGGCCCACATTGGCATTTTTGTCATTTTAGGCAGGCCTGGATCAGTAGCCTCCCATGGGCACACGAGGACCCCTCAAAAGACTCAGTACCCATTTTTCACGCCCAGAGCCCTGTAACTTCCCTCCCCAACCCCTCATGGACCAGCTATTATAGCCCACCGCCCTCGGCATGACTGCTTTCACGCGCGGCCATTGGCACATTTCTTGTCATTTTAGGTGCCTCTGACCGTAGCCTCCCACCGGGCACACGAGGACCCTCGAAAAGACTGTACCCATTTTGATGACCAGAGCCCCCTAAACCCCACCCAACCCTCATGGACCAAAGGTTTAGCCCACCGCCTGGTATTTCACGGCGCTGCTACTGGCATTTTTTTCCCATTTTAGGCATGCCTCTGATCAGAAGGCCCCACTGGGCACACGAGACCTCAAAAGGCTGTACATTTCTCAAGACCAGAGTCTCAAACCCGCCTCCCAACCTCATGGACCAAAGTTCATAGCCCACCGCCTTGGTGACGATTTCCCACGCGCACTGGCATTTCTTGCCATTTTAGTATGTGACTCACCGTAGCCTCCCATCGCATACACGAGGACCTCGAAAGACTGTACCCATTTCGACGCCCAGAGCCCTCGAACATCCTTCCCCAACCCCTCATGACCAGGCTATAGCCCAATGCCTCATGATTATTTCACGCTACCGCCACTGGCATTTTTTGCCATTTTAGTGTGCCCTGACCAGTAGCCTCCCACTGGCACACGAGGACCAGCGAAAAGACTGCACCCATTTCCGACCACTGAGCCCCTCAAACCCCTCCCCAACCCCCATGGACCAAAGCTATAGCCCACCGGCCCCATGATTATTTCACGCACACCATTTTTTGCCATTTTAGCAGTCCTTTGACCCTAGCCTCCCACTGGGCACACGAGGACTCTCGAAAGGACTGTACCCATTTCCGTTGCCCAAAGCCCTGTAACTTCCTCCCAACCCCTCATGGGACCAGTTATAGCCCACTGCTGACTGCTTTCACGCACAAGGCCATTGGTATTTTTGCCATTTTAGGCGTGCCTCGACCGTAGCCTCCCACTGGGAACACGAGGACTCTCAAAAGACTGTACCCATTTTCATGACCAGTAGCCCCTAAACCCCTCCCAACCCCTCAAGGGACCAAAGGCTATAGCCCACTGCCTCATGATTATTTCACGCTGGCCAAGGCCATTGGCATTTCTTTTGCCATTTTAGTATGTGCTCGATCAGAGCCACCAACTGGGCACACGAGGACCCTCGAAAAGACTGTACCCATTTTTAACGCCTGAGCCCTCTGCAATATCCCTCCCCAACCCTCATGGGATCAGTTATAGCCCACCGCCTCATGACTGCTTTACGCACAAGGCCACTGGCATTTCTTATTATTTAAGGTAGGCCTCTGACCGTAGCCTCCCACTAGGCACACGAGGACCCTCAAAAAGACTCTACCCATTTCCGACGACCAGAGCCCCCTAAACCCCTCCCCAACCCCCGCGGACCAAAGGCTATAGCCCACCGGCCTCGGTGACTATTTCACGCACTAGGCCATGGCATTTCTTGCTATTTTAGGGCAGTGCTTCTGATCAGAGCCTCCCACCGGGCACCCGAGACCTTCAAAAAGATCTGTACCCATTTCGACGACTCAGAGCCCCCGAACGCCCCTCCCAACCCCTCATGACCAGCAGTTATAGCCCATCGGCCTGACTGCTTCACGCCAAGGCCACAAGCATTTCTTGCCATTTTAGGCCAGTGCCTCTAATCAGTAGCCTCCCACTGCACACGAGAACCTCAAAAGAATGTACTTGATTCGACCGACGAGCAGAGCCCCTAAACCCCTCCCCAACCCCTCAAGGACCAAAGGCTATAGCCCACCGCCTAGTGACGATTTCACGCGCCATTGGTATTTCTTGCCATTTTAGGCATGTGCTCGACAGAGCTTCCCATCACACAAGGACCTCAAAAGACTGTACCCATTTCGACGACTGTGAGCCGCCTAAACCCTCCCAACCCTCATGGACTAGTTATAGCCCACCGCCTGGTGACGATTTCACTGCTTGGCATTTCATGCCATTTTAGGCCTGGCTCGATCAGAAGGTCCTGATGGCACACGAGACCCTCGAAAAGACTGCACTCATTTCCGACGCCTCCCAACCCCTGACCAAAGCCTATAGCCCACCGGCCCTTGAGACTATTTCACGCGGCCACTGGCATTTCTTGCCATTTTAGGGCAGGCCTCGATCAGAGCCTCCCAATGGGCACACGAGGACCTCGAAAAGACTGCACTGCTTCCGACACCTGAGCCCCTAACGCCCCCACCCCAACCCTCATGGGACCAAAGTTATTATAGCCCACCGCCTCGGCTGACTTATTTCACGCTACGCCGCTTAGGCATGTTTTGCCATTTTTGGGCAGGCTTGTGACCGTAGCCTCCCTCTGGGCACACGAGGACCCTCGAAAAGACTGTACCCATTTCCGACGCCCAACCCCGAACCCCTTCCCAACTCCTCATGAGCAAGACTATAGCCCACCGCCTCATGACTATTTCACGCTACTGTGGCACTGGCATTTCTTGCCATTATAGGGCAGGCCTGACCGTAGCCTCCCACTGGGCACACGAGGACCCTCGAAAAGACTGTAACCATTTCCGAGGCCCAGAGCCCAGTAACTTCCTCCCAACCCCGCTGACCAGGCTATAGCCCACCGCCTCAAGTGATCGTTTCACGCTACTGTGTCACTGGGCATTTCCCATTGTAGGGCAGGCCTCTGACCGTAGCCTCCCACTGGGCACACCAGGACCCTCGAAAAGACTGTACCCATTTCCGACGACCAGAGCCCCGAAACCCCCTCCCCAACCCCCGCGGACCAAAGGCTATTGCCCACCGGCCTCAGTGACTATTTCCCGCGCTACTGGCATTTCTTCCCATTTTAGGCATGTGCCTGACCGTAGCCTCCCACTGGCACACGAGGGCCTCGAAAAGACTGTACTCATTTTCGACGACCAGAGCCCCTAAACCCCGCCCCAACCCCTCAACCAGTATAGCCCACCGCCTGGTGATTATTTCACGCCATTGGCATTTTTTGCCATTTTATGTGCCTCGATCAGCCTCCCACTGGGTACAAGAGGACTCTTGAAAAGGCTGTACCCATTCCCGACCACTGTGAGCCCTCAAACCCTCTGCCCAACCCCTCATGGACCAAAGGCTATAGCCCACTGCCTTGACTATTTCCCAAGGCCATTGGCATTTCTTGCCATTTTAGGGCAGGCCTCTGACCGTAGCCTCCCACTGGGCATACGAGGGCCCTCGAAAAGACTGTACTCATTTTCGACGACCAAAGCCCCCTAAACCCCCGCCCAAACACCCGCGAACCAAAGGCTATAGCCCACCGGCCTCAGTGACTATTTCTGCTATCACTGGCATTTCATGCCATTTTAGGGCAGTGCCTTTTGACCGTAGCCTCCCACTGGTACACGAGACCTCGAAAAGACTGTACCCATTTCCGACGCTGGCCTGCAACCCCTCAAGGGACTAAAGGCTATAGCCCACCGCCTCAAGTGACTATTTCGCGCCAAGGCTGGCATTTCTTTTCCATTTTAGGGCAGGCCTCGAGCTGAGCCTCCCATCAAGCACACGAGGGCCCTCGAAAAGATCAGACGATTGACATGACCGTGAGCCCCAACCCCTCCCAACCTCATGGACCAGCATTATAGCCCCGGCCCGGCGATTATTTCACGCGGCCACGCTGGCATTTTACTATTTTATGGCAGGCTTCGACCAGTAGCCTCCCATCGGGCACACGAGCACCTCGAAAAGACTATACCCATTTCCATGCCCAGAGCCCCTGAATCCTCTCCCAACGATCATGAAGAAAGGCTCTAGCCCACCGTCCTCGGCCATTATTTCACGCGCCACGCCACTGGGCATTTCTTGCCATTTTAGGCAAGCTTGATCAGAGCCTCCCACGGGCACACGAGGACCCTCGAAAATACTGCACCCATTTCCGACGCCTCCCCAACCCCTGGACCAAAGCCCATAGCCCACCGGCCTCGAGACTATTTCACGCTGCGCTGGCATTTCTTGCCATTTATGGGCAGGCCTCTGACCGTAGGCTCCCAATGGGCACACGAGGACCTGCGAAAATACTGTACCTGCTCTCGACACCCAGAGCCCCGAACGGCCTCTCCCAACCCCTCATGGACCAAAGGTTATAGCCCACCGCCTCGCGACAACTTCACGCTACGCTAGGCATGTCTTGCCATTTTAGGGCAGGCTTGTGATCAGAGCCTCTCTCTGGGCACACGAGACCCTCAAAAGACTGCAGACTCCATTTCCGACGCCTGTAACCCCGAACCCCTTCCCCAACTCCCCGCTGAGCAAAGACTATAGCCCACCGCCCCATGATTATTTCACGCGCTGCGCTTGGCATTTCTTGCCATTTTAGGGCAGGCTTGACCGTAGCCTCCCACTGGCACACGAGGACCTCCGAAAAGACTCCACCCATTTCCGACGCCCAGAGCCCTGTAACTTCCCTCCCAACCTCATGGACCAGGCTATAGCCCACCGGCCTCTGAATCGTTTCACGCTGTGCTGGGCATTTCATTGCCATTAGGGCAGGCCTGACCGTAGCCTCCCATCAAGCACACGAGGACCCTCGAAAAGACTGTACCCATTTCCGACGCACTGAGCCCTCAAACCCCTCCCAACCCTCATGACCAAATGCTATAGCCCACCGGGCCGTGACTATTTCCCACGCTGCGCCATTGGCATTTTTGCCATTTTAGGGCAGGCCTGACCATAGCCTCCCACTGGGACACGAGGGCCTCGAAAAGACTGTACCATTTTCGACGACTGTGAGCCCCTAAACCCCGCCAAAACCCCTCATGAACTAAAGGCTATAGCCCACCGCCCTGTGACTATTTCACGCTGGGCATTTTTTGCCATTTTAGGGCAGGCCTCTGACCGTAGCCTCCCACTGGGTACAAGAGTACCCTCGAAAAGGCTGTACCCATTTCCGACACCCAGAACCCCCGAACTTTTCCCCCAACCGCCGCGGACCAAAGGCTATAGCCCACCGGCCTCGGCGACCATTTCACGCACGCCATTGGCATTTCTTGCCATTTTAGGCAGGCCTGACCGTAGCCTCCCACTTGGCACACGAGGACCTCGAAAAGATCAGATCCATTCTCACGCCAAGAGCCCCAGAACTTTTTCTCCCAACGCCACAACCAAAGGCTATAGCCCATCGGCCTCGGCGACCATTTCACGCGCTGCGCCGTTTTGCATTTCTTGCCATTTTATGGCAGGCCTCTGACCGTAGCCTCCCACTGGGCACACGAGGAACCTCGAAAAGACTGTACCCATTTCCGACGCCCAGAACCCCAGAACTTTTCACCCCAACCGCCGCGAAGTAAAGGCTATAGCCCACTGCCTCCCATGACCATTTCACGCTGCGCTGGGCATGTCTTCGTTATTTTAGGGCAGGCTTGACCGTAGCCTCCCACTGGGCACACGAGGACCCTCGAAAAGACTGTACCCATTTCCGACGACAAGAGGCCCCCCAAACCCCCCCCCCACCCCTCATGGGACCAAAGGCTATAGCCCACCGGCCTAAGTGACTATTTCCTGATCAAGGCCATTGGCATTTCTTGCCATTTTAGGCAGGCCTCGATCTGTAGCCTCCCACTGGGCACACGAGGATCCTCTAACAGACTGTACCCATTTCCGACGGACAGAGCCCCCGAACAAACACCCCAACCCACGAGGACCAAAGGCAATAGCCCACTGCCTTGGCGATTATTTCACGCCATGGCTGGCATGTCTTGTTATTTTAGGCAAGCTCGACCAGAGCTCACCATCAAGTACGAGGACCCTTCGAAAAGACTGTACCCATTTCCGACGACCAGAGCCCCCTAAACCCCCTCCCCAACCCCTGTGGACTAAAGGCTATAGCCCACCGGCCACGGCGACTTATTTCTGAAGGCTGAGTCACTGGCATTTCTTCCCATTTTGTGGGCAGGCCTGACCGTAGCCTCCCACTGGGCAAACGAGGACCTCGAAAACTGTATCCATTTCCGACGCCCAGAGCCCAGAACTTTTCTCCCAACCGCTAACCAAAGGCTATAGCCCACCGCCTTGGCGACTATTTCACGCGCCGCTTTGCATTTTCTTGCCATTTTAGGGCAGGCTCTGATCAGCCTCCCATCCGGGCACACGAGGACCTCAAAAAAAATGTACCCATTTCCGATGCCTGAGCCCAGAACTTTTCTCCCAACTGCCGCTAACCAGGCTATAGCCCACCGCCTTGGTGACTATTTCACGCCAAGGCCATTGGCATGTCTTGCCATTTTAGGGCATGTGCTTCGACCGTAGCCTCCCACTGCACACACGAGGACCCTCAGAAGACTTTACCCATTTCCGATGACCAGAGCCCCAAACCCCTCCCCAACTCCCGCATGACCAGGCTATAGCCCACCCAAGATCGGGCCTCCTATTTCCGATCGCGCCACTGGCATTTCTTGCCATTTTAGTGTGACTGACCGTAGCCTCCCACTGAGCACACGAGGACCCTCGAAAAGACTGTACCCATGTCCGACGCACAGAGCCCCCGAACGCCCCTCCCCAACCCCTGCGGACCAAACGCTATAGCCCACCGGCCTCAGCGACTATTTCTGCTGCTATACTGGTCATTTCACATTTTAGGGCAGGCTTCTGACCGTAGCCTCCCACTGGGCACCTGAGGACCATCTAAAAGAATGTACCCATTTCCGACGCCAAGACCCCCAGAACTTCCTCCCAACCGCCATGGGACTAAAGGCTATAGCCCACCGGCTCATGACTATTTTACGCTAGCCAAGCTGCTGAGCATTTCTTGCCATTTTAGGGCAGGCCTCTGACCGTAGCCTCCCACTGGGCACAAGAGGACGCTCGAAAAGACTGTACCCATTTCCGACGACCAGAACCCCCGCACCCCACACCCTAACCCCCGCAGACCAAAGGCTATAGACCACCGGACTCGGCGACTATTTAACGCGATGCGCTGCTGGGCATTTTTTGCCATTTTAGGGCAGGCTTCTGACCGTAGCCTCCAATCAAGACGAGACCCTCAAAAAGACTGCACTCATTTCCCACGCCTGTAACCCCTGAACTTCCTCCCAACCTCATGGACCAAAGGCTATAGCCCACTGCCTCGCAACCATTTCACGCGGCCACTGGCATTTGTTGCCATTTTTTAGTATGTGCTTCTGACCGTAGCCTCCCACTGGCACACGAAGACCTCGAAAAGACTGTACCCATTTCCGACACCCGTGAGCCCCAGAACTTTTCCCCAACCCAAGGACCAAAGGCTATAGCCCACTGCCTTTGACTATTTCCCGCGCCACTGGCTGGCATTTCTTGCCATTTTAGGGCAGGCCTGACTGTAGCTCACCACTGGCACACGAGGACCCTCGAAAAGACTGTACTCATTTTCGACGACCAGAACCCCTAGACCCTCGCCTAAACCCCTCATGGATCAAGGCTATAGCCCACTGCCTGTGTGATTATTTCACGCACAAGGCCTACTGGCATTTTTGCCATTTTAGCGCAGCCTCGACCAGTAGCCTCCCACCTGGGCACACGAGGACTCTTGAAAAGACTATACGTGAGCCCTCAAACCTCCCCCCAACCCTCGGTCCAAAGCTATAGCCCACCGCCTGTGACTATTTCGCGCTGCGCATTGGCATTTCTTGCCATTTTAGGGCAGGCCTGACCGTAGCCTCCCAATCGATACACGAGGACCCTCGAAAGACTCAGTACCCATTATTGACGCCCAGAGCCCCCCAACGACCCTCCCCAACCCCCCACGACCAAAGGCTATAGCCCACCTCCCTCGCCACTATTTCATCACAAGGCGCCATGGGCATGTCTTCCCATTTTAGGGCAGGCTTGACCGTAGCCTCCCATCACACACGAGGACCTCGAAAAGACTGCACCCATTTCCGACGCCTCCCCAACCCCTGTGGACCAAAGGCTATAGCCCACCGCCTCGGCGACTATTTCACGACTGCGCCATTGGAATTTCTTGCATTTTAGGCAGTGCCTCTGACCGTAGCCTCCCATCGGCACACACGAGGACCTCGAAAAGATTGTACCCATTTCCGACCACTGAGCCACCTAAACCCTCCCCAACCCCTCATGGACCAAAAAGCTTATAGCCCACCGCCTCGGCGATTATTTCACGCTGGCCACTGGACATTTCTTGCCATTTCAGGTAGGCTTCGACCGTAGCCTCCCACCGGCACGCTTAGACCCTCATAAAGACTGTACCCATTTCTCGACGACTGTAACCACCAAACCCTCCCAACCCCCGCATGGGACCAAAGGCTATAGCCCAACGGCCTCTGGTGACTATTTCCCGCGCCATGGCATTTCTTATTTTAGGCAGGCCTGACCGTAGCCTCCCATCGATACACGAGACCCTCGAAAAGATGTACCCATTTCGACGACTGTGAGCCCCGAACGACCCTCCCAACCCTCAAGGACCAAAGGTTATAGCCCACTGCCTCGCCACTATTTCATATGCGCCAAGGGCATGTCTTCCCATTTTAGGCAGGCTCGACCAGAGCCTCCCACCGGGCAAACGAGGACCCTCGAAAAGACTGTACGCATTTCCGACGCCTGAGCCCTGCAACGCCTCCCAATCCTCATGACCAAAGGCTATAGCCCACCGGCCTTGGCGACTATTTCACGCGCTGCGCCACTGAGCATGTCTTGCCATTTTAGGGCAGGCTTCTGACCGTAGCCTACCACTGGGCACAGAGGACCCTCGAAAAGACTGTACCCATTTCCGACAAACAGAGCCCCCGAAACCCCCTCCCCAACCCCCGTGGACCAAAGGCTATAGCCCACCGGCCTCAGCGACTATTTCACGTGATGCGCCGCTGGGCATTTCTTGTCATTTTAGCGCATGCTCGATCAGTAGCCTCCCACCGGGCACGAGGACCATCGAAAAGACTGTACCCATTTCCGACGCCTGAGCCCTGAACTTCCTTTCCCAACCCTCATGGACCAAAGGCTATAGCCCACCGGCCTCGATTATTTCACGCTGTCATTGGACATTTCTTGTCATTTTAGGCAGGCTTCTGATCAGAGCCTCCCACTGGGCACACGATGACCCTCGAAGACTGTACCCATTTCCGACACTGTGAGCCCCAAACCCCTTCCCAAACCCCGCTGACCAGGCTATAGCCCACCGCCTCATGACTATTTCACTGCGCCATTGGCATTTCTTGCCATTTTAGGTAGGCTTCGATCAGAGCCTCCCACCGGGCACACGAGGACCCTCGAAAATACTGTACCCATTTCCGACGCCAAGAGCCCTGAACTTCCTCCCAACCGCTGGACCAAAGGCTATAGCCCACCGCCTGACCATTTCACGCTACACGCTAGGCATTTCTTGCCATTTTAGGGCAGGCCTCGACCGTAGCCTCCCCTGGGCACACGAGGACACTGAAAAGACTGTACCCATTTCGACGCACTGTAACCCCCGAACCCCTCCCAACCCCGCTGGGACCAAAGGTTATAGACCACCGCCTTGACTATTTCACGCGATGCGCCACTGGGCTTTTCTTGACATTTTAGGGCAGTCTGACCGTAGCCTCCCACTGGCACACGAGACCCTCGAAAAGATCAGACTCCATTTCCGACGCCTGTGAGCACCAGAACTTCCTCCCAACCTCATGACCAGCATATAGCCCACCTGCCTCGGCTGATTATTTCACGCTGTCACTGGCATGTCTTGCCATTTTAGTGGCAAAGCTCGACCGTAGCCTCCCATCGGGCACACGAGGACCTCAGAAGACTCAGATCCATTTCCCACGACTAGAGCCCCAAACCCCTCCCAAACCCCTGTGGACCAGCAATAGCCCACCGCCACGACGATTATTTCACGCTTGAGTCACTGGGCATTTCTTCCCATTTTAGGCCTCTGACCGTAGCCTCCCACCGGCCACACGCGGAGCCTCGAAAAGACTGTACCCATTTCCGCCACCCAGAGCCCTTAACTTCCTCCCAACCCCTCATGACCAGGTTATTATAGCCCACCTGCCTCGGCGACCATTTCACGCTTGTACCGCTACTGGCATTTTTTGCCATTTTAGGGCAGGCTTCCTGACCGTAGCCTCCCATCAAGTACACGAGGACCCTCGAAAACTGTACCCATTTCGGACGCCCTGAGCCCCAGAACTTTTCTCCCAACCGCCAACCAAAGGCTATAGCCCACTGCCTTGGCGACTATTTCACGCTGCGCCGCTTGCATTTCTTGCCATTTTAGGGCAGGCCTCGACCGTAGCCTCCCACTGGCACACGAGGACCTCGAAAAGACTGTACCCATTTCCGACGCCTGTGAGCCCCAGAACTTTTCTCCCAACCGCCATGAACCAAAGGCTATAGCCCACCGCCCTGTGACTATTTCACGCGCGCCATTGGCATGTCTTGCCATTTTAGGCAGTGCTTGACCGTAGCCTCCCACTGGGCACACGAGGACCCTCTAGAAGTCTGTACCCATTTCCATGACCAGAGCCCTCAAACCCTCCCAAACCCTCATGGGACTAAAGGCTATAGCCCACCGCATCGCCTCCTATTTCCGTGATCGCCACTGGCATTTCTTGCCATTTTAGGGCAGGCTCATCAGTAGCCTCCCACTGGGCACACACAAGGACCTCGAAAAAGACTCAGTACCCATTTCCAACGCCTAACCCCTAACGCCCCTCCCAACCCCCGCAGAAAAGGCTATAGCCCACCGCCCCATGATTATTTCACGCTACCGCCATTGGGCATGTCTTGCCATTTTAGGCAGGCTCGATCAGAGCTTCCCATCACAGAGGACCCTCGAAAAGACTGTACCCATTTCCGACAACCAGAGCCCCAGAACTTTTCTCCCCAACCGCCGCGAACCAAAGGCTATAGCCCACCGGCCTCGGCGACAATTTCACGCGCTGCGCCGCTGGGCATGTCTTGCCATTTTAGGGCAGGCTTCTGACCGTAGCCTCCCACTGGGCACACGAGGACACTCGAAAAAACTGTACCCATTTCCGACGCCCAGAGCCCCAGAACTTTTCTCCCAACCGCCACAACCAAAGTTATAGCCCACCGCCTCGACGACCATTTCACGCGCTGCTGGGAATTTCTTGCCATTTTAGGGCAGGCTCGACCGTAGCCTCAAGATCACACGAGGACCCTCGAAGATCAGATCCATTTCCGACGCCCAGAGCCCTAGAACTTTTCTCCCCAACCGCCGTGAACCAAAGGCTATAGCCCACCGGCCTCATGACCATTTCACGCGCCACCGCTTTGCTTTTCTTTTGCCATTTTAGGCAGGCCTCTGACCGAGCCTCCCACTCACACGTGGACCCTCGTAAAGACTGTACCCATTTCCGACGCCCAGAGCCCCAGTAACTTTTCTCCCATCTCGCCGCCAACCAGTATAGCCCACCGCCTGTGACTATTTCCACGCGCTGCCGCCATTGGCATGTCTTGCCATTTTAGGGCAGGCTTCTGACCAGCCTCCCACTGGGCACACGAGGACCCTCAAGAAGTCTGTACCCATTTCCGACGACCAGAGCCCCCGAACCCCTCCCAAACCCCCGCGGACAAAAGGCTATAGCCCACCGCCTCCCCTATTTCCGTGATCACCATTGGCATTTCTTGCCATTTTAGGCAGGCTCGATCAGAGCCTCCCACTCACACAAGGACCCTCGAAAAGACTGTACCCATTTCCAACGCCTTAACCCCCGAACGCCCTCCCAACCTCTCATGGAGCAAAGGCTATAGCCCACCGCCTCCGATTATTTCACGCGCTACCGCTTGGCATGTCTTGCCATTTTAGGGCAGGCTGATCAGAGCCTCCCACTGGGCACACGAGGACCCTCGAAAATACTGTACCCATTTCCGACAACCAGAGCCCCATAAGCGCCCTCCCCAACCCCCGTGGACCAAAGGCTATAGCCCACCGGCCTCGGCGACCATTTCACGCGCTGCACCGCTGGGTATTTCTTGCCATTTTAGGGCAGGCTTCTGACCGTAGCCTCCCACTGGGCACACGAGGACCCTCGAAAAGACTGTACCCATTTCCGACGCCCAGAGCCCCAGAACTTTTCTCCCCAACCGCCGCGAACCAAAGGCTATAGCCCACCGGCCTCGGCGACCATTTCACGTACTGCGCCATGGCATTTCTTGCCATTTTAGGCAGGCCTCGACCGTAGCCTCCCATCTGGCACACGAGGACCTCGAAAAGATCAGATCCATTTCCCACGCCCAGAGCCCCAGAACTTTTTCCCAACCGCCACGAACCAAAGGCTTATAGCCCATCGGCCTCGGGCGACCATTTCACGCTGGCCATGACGCTTTTGCATTTCTTGCCATTTTATGGCAGGCCTGACCGTAGCCTCCCACTGGCACACACGAGGACCCTCGAAAAGACTGTACCACCTTCCGACGCCCAGAGCCCTAGAACTTTTCTCCCAAACCGCATCGAACCAAATGCTATAGCCCACTGCCTTGGCGACACTTTCACGCGCTACTGCCATTGGCATGTCTTGCTATTTTAGGGCAGGCTTCTGATCTGTAGCCTCCCACCTGGGCACACGAGACCCATGAAAACTGTACCATTTCCGACGCCTGAGCCCCAGAACTTTTCTCCCAACCGCCAACCAAAGGCTATAGCCCACCGCCTCGACGACCATTTCACGCCAAGGCCTGGGCATTTCTTGCCATTTTAGGGCAGGCCTGACCGTAGCCTCCCATCAAGCACACGAGGACCCTCGAAAAGACTGTATCCATTTCCCACGCCTGAGCCCTGTAACTTTTCTCCCAACCGCGAACCAAAGGTTATAGCCCATCGGCCTCGGCGACCATTTCACACTGCTGCTTTGCATTTTTTGCCATTTTAGGCAGGCTTGTGACCATAGCCTCCCATCACACGAGCACCCTCAGAAGATCAGACTCCATTTCCGACGACCGTGAGCCTCAAACCCCTCCCCAAACCCCTCATGGACCAAAGGCTATAGCCCACCGCCTCCCTTATTTCCCACATCGCCACTGGCATTTTTGCCATTTTAGGCAGTGCCTCTGACCGTAGCCTCCCATCTGGCACACAAGGACCGCCGAAAAGACTGTACCCATTTCCAACGCCTGTAACCCCCGAACGCCCTCCCCAACCTCATGGAGTAAAGGCTATAGCCCACTGCCTCGACGACTATTTCACACGCTGCGCGCTGGCATGTCTTGCCACATTTTAGGCAGGCTTCTGACTGTAGCCTCCCACTGGGCACAGAGGACCTCGAAAAGACTGTACTCCATTTCCACAACCAGAGCCCCAAACCCCTCCCAACCCCTGTGGACCAGCACTATAGCCCACCGGCCACATTATTTCAAGCGCTACTGCTAGGCATTTCTTGCCATTTTAGGCAGGCATCTGACTGTAGCCTCCCCCTGGGCACACGAGGACCTCAAAAGATCAGACCCATTTCCGACGCCTGTGAGCCCTGTAACGCTTTCTCCCCAACCGCCGCGAACCAAAAGCTATAGCCCACCGGCCTCGCCGACCATTTCACGCGCTGCGCCGCTGGGCATTTCTTGACATTTTAGGGCAGGCCTTTGACCGTAGCCTCCCACTGGGCACACGAGGACCCTCGAAAAGACTGTATCCATTTCCGACGACCAGAGCCCCAGAACTTTTCTCCCCAACCGCCGCGAACCAAAGGCTATAGCCCATCGGCCTCGGCGACCATTTCACGCGCTGCGCCGCATTGCATTTCTTGCCATTTTAGGGCAGGCCTCTGACCGTAGCCTCCCACTGGGCACACGATGACCCTCGAAAAGACTGTACCCATTTCCGACGCCCAGAACCCCAGAACTTTTCTCCCCAACCGCCGCGAACCAAAGGCTATAGCCCACCGGCCTCGGCGACTATTTCACGCGCTGCGCCGCTGGGCATGTCTTGCCATTTTAGGGCAGGCTTCTGACCGTAGCCTACCACTGGGCACACGAGGACCTCAGAAGATCAGACCCATTTCCACGACCAGAGCCTCAAACCCCTCCCAAACCCTCATGGACCAAAGGCTATAGCCACCGCCGGCCCCTTATTTCCAGATCACGTCATTGGCATTTCTTGCCATTTTAGGGCAGGCTGCCTGACCGTAGCCTCCCATCACAAAAGGACCTCGAAAAGACTGTACCCATTTCCGACGCCCAGAGCCCCAGAACTTTTTCTCCCAACCGCCACAACCAAAGGCTATAGCCCATCGGCCTTGGCTGACTATTTCACGCGGCCAGCCAGATTGCATTTCTTGCCATTTTAGTATGTGCCTCGACCGTAGCCTCCCAATCTGGGCACACGATGACCTCGAAAAGACTGTACCCATTTCACGCCCAGTAACCCCAGAACTTTTCTCCCAACCGCCATGAACCAAAGGCTATAGCCCACCTGCCTGCTGATTATTTCACGCACAGGCCATTGGCATGTCTTGTTATTTTAGGGGTGCTTCTGACCGAGCCTACCACTGCACACGAGGACCTCAGAAGACTGCACTCCATTTCCGACGACCAGAGCCCCCGCAAACCCCTCCCCAAACCTCATGGACCAAAGGCTATAGCCACCGCCTCATTATTTCCTGACTGCTACTTGGCATTTTTTGCCATTTTAGGGTAGGCTTGTGACAGAGCCTCCCATCTGGGCACACGAGACCCTCGAAAAGACTGTACCCATTTCGACAACCAGAGCCTCCAAACCCTCCCCAACCCTCAAGGACCAAAGGCTCGCCCACCGGCCCTTGGCGATTATTTCCCACGCTGCGCATTGGCATGTCTTGTCATTTTAGGGCAGGCTTGTGACTAGCCTCCCACTGCACACGAGGACCCCTCAAAAGATCAGTACCCATTTCCGACGCCAAGAGCCCAAGAACTTTTCTCCCAACCGCCAACTAAAGGCTATAGCCCACCGGCTCGCTGACCATTTCACGCTGCGCCACTGGCATTTCTTGCCATTTTAGGGCAGGCTCTGATCAGAACCTCCCATCACACGAGGACCTCGAAAAGATCAGACCCATTTCCGTGCCCAGAGCTGAACGCTTTCTCCCAACCGCCAACCAAAGGCTATAGCCCACCGCCTCGGCGACCATTTCACGCGCTGCGCTACTGGGCATTTCTTGCCATTTTAGGGCAGGCTCGACCAGGCTCCCATCGGGCACACGAGGACCCTCGAAAAGACTGTACCATTTCCGACGCCCAGAGCCCTTAACTTCGCCTCCCAACCCCTCATGACCAAAGGCATGCCCACGGGCCTGTGAATGTTTCACGCCATGCGCCCGCTTGGCATTTCTTGTCATTTTAGGGCAGGCTCTGATCAGTAGCCTTCCACGGGCACACGAGGTCCCCTCGAAAGACTGTACCCATTTCACGCGCCCCCAACCCCGGGACCAAAGGCTATAGCCCACCGGCCTCGGCGACTATTTCACTGGGCTGCGCCATTGGCATGTCTTGTCATTTTAGGCAGGCTCAGACCGTAGCCTCCCACCGGGCACACGAGGAACCTCAAAAAGACTGTACCCAATTCCGACGCCCAGATCCCAAGAACTTTCCCCAACCGCTAACCAAAGGCTATAGCCCACTGACTATTTCACGCGCTGCCATACTGGCATTTCTTGCCATTTGAGGGCAGGCCTCTGACCGTAGCCTCCCAATGGGCACAAGAGGACCCTCGAAATGACTTTACCCACTTCCGACACCCAGAGCCCCCGAACGCCCCTCCCAAACACCCGCGGACCAAAGGCTATAGCCCACCGGCCTCGGCGACTATTTCACGCGCTGCGCCGCTGGACGTTTCTTGCCATTTTAGGGCAGGCTTATGACCGTAGCCTCCCACTAGGCACACGAGGACCCTCGTAAAGACTGTACCCATTTTTGACGACCAGAGCCCCCGAAACCCCCTCCCCAACCCCCGCGGACCAAAGGCTATAGCCCACCGGCCTCCATGATTATTTCACGCGCCATTGTCATTTCTTGCCATTTTAGGGCAGGCCTCTGACCGTAGCCTCCCACTGGACACACGAGGACACTCGAAACGAATGTACCCATGTCGGACGACCAGAGCTCCCTAAACCCCCTCCCCAACCCCCGCGGACCAAAGGCTATAGCCCACCGGCCTCGGTGACTATTTCACGCTCTGCGCCGCTGGGCATGTCTTGCCATTTTAGGGCAGGCTTCTGACCGTAGCCTTCCACTGGGCACACAAGGACCCTCGAAAAGACTGTACCCATTTCCGACGACCAGAGCCCCTGAAACACCTTCCCCAACCCCCGCAGACCAAAGGCTATAGCGCACCGGCCTCGGCGACTATTTGACGCGCTGCGCCGCTTGGCATTTCTTGCCATTTTAGGGCAAGCTTTTGACCGTAGCCTCCCACTGGGCACACGAGGACCCTCGAAAAGACTGTACCCATTTTTCACGCCCAGAGCCCCAGAACTTCCCTCCCCAACCCCCGCGGACCAAAGGCTATAGCCCACTGCCTCGATTTTCACACGCGCTACACTGGCATTTCTTGTCATTTTAGGGCAGTCCTCTGACCGTAGCCTCCCACTGGGCACACGAGGACCTCGAACAGACTGCACCCATTTCTGACGCCTGTGAGCCCTGTAACTTCCTTCCCAACCCCTCATGACCAAAGGCTATACCCCACCGCCTCGCGACTGCTTCCACGCGCTACACTGGCATTTCTTGCCATTTTAGTGGCAGTGCTTCTGACCAGAGCCTCCCACTGGGCACACACGAGGACCCTCGAAAAGACTGCACCCATTTCATGACCAGAGCCCCTAAACCCCTCCTCAACCCCTCTGGGACTGACCAGGTTTTAGCCCACCGCCCCTATGATTTCACGCGCTGCGCCGCTGGGTATTTTTTGCCATTTTAGGGCAGGCCTCTGACCGTAGCCTCCCACTGGGCACACGAGGACTCTCGAAAAGACTGTACCCATTTTCGATGACCAGAGCCCCCAAAAACCCCCCCCCCACCCCCCCGGACCAAAGGCGATAGCCCACCCGCCGCGGGGACAATTTAACGAGCTGCGCCGCGGGGCCTTTTTTGCCATTTTATGGCAGGCCACAGACCGTAGCCTCCCCCTAGGCGACGAGGACCCTCGACTCCAGAGCAATCAGAACCCCCGCCCAACCCTCATGACCAGCTATAGCCCACCGGCCTGTCTATTTCACGCACTGGCCATTGGCATTTTTGCCATTTTAGGTAGTGACCGTAGCCTCCCACTGCACACGAGGACCTCAAAAGACTGTACCCATTTGCGATGACCAGAGCCCCTAAACCCCTCCCCAACCCTCATGGACCAGTATAGCCCACCGCCCTGTGTCTATTTCACGAGCTGCGCCTGGCTAGGCTTTTTGCCATTTTAGGCAGGCCTGACCGCACTCTCCCACTGGGCACACGAGACCCTCAAAAGACTGTACCCATTTCATGACCAGAGCCCCAAACCCCTCCCCAATCCCTCATGACCAGTTATGGCCCACCAGCCTCGACTGCTTTCACGCGCTGCAATCACTGGCATTTTGCTATTTTAGGCAGGCTCGACCAGAGCCTCCCATCACACACGAGGACCTCGAAAAGACTGACCCATTTCTGACGCCCAGAGCCCCTAACTTCCTTCCCCAACCTCATGGACCAGTTATTCCCCACCGCCTCATGACTGCTTCACGCTGCCACTGGCATTTCTTGCCATTTTAGGCAGTGCTTGACTGTAGAGCCTCCCACTGGGCACACGAGGACCTCAAAAGACTGCACCCATTTCGATGACCAGAGCCTCCTAAACCCCTCCCCAACCCTCATGGACCAAAGGCTATAGCCCACCGCCTTGTCTATTTCCCACGCACACTGGCATTTTTGCCATTTTAGGGCATGTGCCTCACTGCCTCCCACTGGGCACACGAGGACCTCGAAAAGACTGTACCCATTTCCATGACCAGAGCCCTCAAACCCCTCCCCAACCCTCATGGACTAAAGGCTATAGCCCACCGCCTCATGACTGCTTTCATGTGCATCACTGGCATTTCTTGCCATTTTAGTGCAGCCTGATCAGTAGCCTCCCACTGGCACACGAGGACACCTCGAAAAGAATGTACCCATTTCCCAGAGCCCCTAAACCCCTCCCCAACCATCAAGGGACCAAAGGCTATAGCCCACCGCCTTGACTATTTCACGCTGCAAGGCACTGGCATTCTTGCTATTTTAGGCAGGCTTCGACCGTAGCCTCCCACTGGCACACGAGGACCTCGAAATACTGCACCCATTTCCCACGCCCTGTAACCCCGTAACTTCCTTCCCAACCCTCAAGGACCAGCTATATAGCCCACTGCCATGACTGCTTTCACGCTGCGCCATTGGCATTTCTTTATTTTAGTGTGCTTGACCGTAGCCTCCCACTGGGCACACGAGGACTCTCGAAAAGAATGTACCCATTTCCGACCCACTGAGCCCCTAACTTCCTCCCCAACCCCTCAAGGACCAGCATAGCCCACCGGCCCCATGACTGCTTCACGCGGCCATTGGCATTTTTTGCCATTTTAGGGCAGGCCTCTGACCGTAGCCTCCCACTGGGCACACGAGGACTCTCGAAAAGACTGTACCCATTTTCGATGACCAGAGCCCCGAAACCCCCACCCCAACCCTCATGACTCAGTATAGCCCACCGGCCTCGAGACTATTTCACGAGCGCGCTGGCATTTTTGCCATTTTGTGCCTCTGATCAGAGCTTCCCACTGGGCACACGAGGACCAAAAGACTGTACCCATTTCTGACGACTGTGAGCCCCAAACCCCTCCCCAACCCCCGCGGACCAAAGGCTATAGCCCACCGCCTCATGATTATTTCACGCCTGCCATACTGGCATTTCTTCCCATTTTAGGCATGCTGACCTTAGCCTCCCTCTTTGCACACGAGTACCCACGAAAAGACTGGACCAATTTACGGCGACCAGAGCCCCAAACCCCTCCCAACCCCTCAAGGACCAAAGGCTATAGCCCACCGGCCCTGTATATTTCACGCCATGTCACTGGCATTTTTGCCATTTTAGTATGTGCCTGATCAGAGCCTCCCACTGGGCACACGAGGACCCGCGAAAAGACTGTACCCATTTCCGATGACCAGAGGCCCCCCCAACCCCCCCCAACCCCTCATGGACTAGTTATAGCCCACCGCCCTTGTCTATTTCACGCGCGTCACTGGTTTTTTTGCCATTTTAGGCGTGCCTGACCAGTAGCCTCCCATCTGCACACGAGGACCTCAAAAGACTGTACCCATTTGCGACCAGAGCCCCTAAACCCCTCCCCAACCCTCATGACTAGCTATTATAGCCCACCAGCCTCGGCGTCTGTTTCACGCGCTCACTGGCATTTCTTGCCATTTTAGGCAGGCTCTGACCGTAGCCTCCCACCTGGGCACACGAGGACCCTCGAAAAGAATGTACCCATTTCCGACCAGAGCCCCTAAACCCCTCCCAACCCCTCAAGGACCAAAGTTATAGCCCACCGGCCCTTGGACTATTTCACGCACCACTGGCATTCCTTGCCATTTTAGTGTGCTTCTGACCAGTAGCCTCCCATCGGGCACACGAGACTCTCAAAAGACTGTACCCATTTCATGACCAGAGCCCCTAAACCCCTCCCAACCTCATGGACCAGGCTATAGCCCACCGCCTCGAGGACTATTTCACGAGCTGCGCTACTGGCATTTTTGCCATTTTAGGGCAGTGCCTCTGACCAGAGCCTCCCATGGCACACGAGGACCCTCAAAAGACTGTACCCATTTTCATGACCAGAGCACCAACCCCTCCCCAACCCTCATGGACCAAAGGCTATAGCCCACCGCCCTGCTATTTCAAGCATCACACTTGGCATTTTTGCCATTTTAGGGCAGGCCTCAATCAGTAGCCTCCCACTGGGACACGAGGACCCTCAAAAGACTGTACCCATTTCATGACCAGAGCCCTCAAACCCCTCCCAACCTCATGGACTAAAGTATAGCCCACCGCCTGGCGACTGCTTTCACGCTACAAGGCTTGGCATTTCTTGCCATTTTAGGCAGGCTTGACCGTAGTCTCCCACTGGGCACACGAGGACCCTAAAAAGATCAGACCCATTTCTCGACGCCAGAGCCCCGTAACTTCCTTCCCAACCCTCATGGACCAAAGGCATATACCCACCGCCTCGGCTGACTGCTTTCACGCTAAGGCTGGCATTTTTGCCATTTTAGGCAGGCTTGACCGTAGCCTCCCATCCTGGGCAATAGGACCTCGAAAAGACTGCACCCATTTCATGGCGACCAGCCCCTAAACCCCTCCCCAACCCCTCATGACCAAAGGCTATAGCCCACCGCCCTGTGTCTATTTCACGCGCCACTGGCATTTTTGCCATTTTAGGGCAGTGCCTGACTGCACCTCCCACTGGGCACACGAGGACCTCAAAAGACTGTACCCATTTCCGACCAGAGCCCCCAAACCCCTCCCCAACCCCTCATGGACCAGGCTATAGCCCACCAGCCTGCGACTGCTTCACGCCACTGGCATTTCTTGCCATTTTAGGGCAGTGCTCCTGACCGTAGCCTCCCACTGGGCACACGAGACACTAAAAGAATGTACCCATTTCCACGACTGAGCCCCTAAACCCCTCCCCAACCCTCAAGGACTAGGCTATAGCCCACTGCCTTGACTTATTTCACGGCATTGGCATTCTTGCTATTTTAGGGCAGTGCTTCGACCAGTAGCCTCCCACTGGCACACGAGGACCCTCGAAAATACTGTACCCATTTCCCACGCCTGTAACCCCTGCAAACTTCCTTCCCAACCCCTCATGACCAGTTATAGCCCACCGCCCCATGACTGCTTCACGCCACATTGGCATTTCTTGCCATTTTAGCAGGCTTCTGACCGTAGCCTCCCACCGGGCACACGAGGACTCAAAAGAATGTACCCATTTCCCACGACCAGAGCCCTGAACTTCCCTCCCCAACCCCTCAAGGGACCAAAGTTATAGGCCACCGCCCTCGACTGCTTCACGCACGCGCACTGGTATTTTTGCCATTTTAGGCAGTGCCTCTAACTGTAGCCTCCCATCTGGGCACACGAGGACCTCGAAAAGACTGTACCCATTTTCGATAACCGTGAGCCCCTAAACCCCTCCCCAACCTCATGACCAAAGGCTATAGCCCACTGCCCGAGGACTATTTCACGAGCTGCGCCACTGGCATTTTTTGCCATTTTAGTGTGTGCCTCGATCAGTAGCCTCCCACTGGGCGCACGAGGACCCTCAAAAGACTGTACCCAATTCCGATGACCAGAGCACCAGAAACCCCCGCCCCAACCCCTCAAGGGACCAAAGGCTATAGCCCACTGCCTTTGTGCTATTTCACGCACTGGCCACTGGCATTTTTTGCCAGTTTAGGGCAGGCATCTGACAGTAGCCTCCCACTGGCCACACGAGGACCCTCGAAAAGACTGTACCCATTTCTGAAGACCAGAGCCCCCGAAACCCCTCCCAACCCTCAAGGACCAAAGGCTATAGCCCACCGCCTCTGACTTATTTCACGCTCACATTGGCATTTCTTCCCATTTTAGTGTGGTTCTGACCAGCCTCCCATCACACGAGACCCTCGAAAAGACTGTACCCAATTTGCGATGACCAGAGCTCTAAACCCTCCCCAACCCCTCAAGGACTAGTTATAGCCCACCGCCTTGTTCTATTTCACGCCAAGGCCATTGGCATTTTTTGCCATTTTAGGCGTGTGCCTCGACTGTAGCCTCCCACTGGGCACACGAGGACCCGCGAAAGATCTGACCCATTTCGGCGACCAGCCCCTCAAAACCCTCCCCAACCCTCATGGACCAAAGGCTATAGCCCACCGCCCTTTGTCTATTTCACGCACACTGGCATTTTTTGCAATTTTAGGCAGTGCCTCTGACCGTAGCCTCCCACCGGGCACACGAGGACCAAAAGACTGTACCCATTTCATGACCAGTGAGCCCCAGAACTTCCCTCCCCAACCCCTCATGGGACCAGCATTATAGCCCACCGCCTCATGACTGCTTTCACGCCAAGGCTGGTATTTTTGCCATTTTAGGCAGTGCTCTGACCGTAGCCTCCCAACGGGCACACGAGGACTCTCGAAAAGACTGTACCCATTTTCGATAACCGTGAGCCCCTAAACCCCTCCCCAACCCTCATGGACCAGTGGCTATAGCCCACCGCCCTTGCCTATTTCACACGCCACTTGGCATTTTTGCCATTTTAGTGCAGGCCTCTGACCGTAGCCTCCCACTGGGGACACGAGGACCCTCGAAAAGACTGTACCCATTTCTGACGACCAGAGCACTCTAAACCCCCTCCCCAACCCCCGCGGACCAAAGGCTATAGCCCACCGGCCTCGGCGACCGTTTCACGCGCTGCGCCGCTGGGCATTTCTTGCCATTTTAGGGCAGGCTTCTGACCGTAGTCTCCCACTGGGCACACGAGGACCCTCGAAAAGACTGTACCCATTTCTGACGCCCAGAACCCCGGAACTTCCTTCCGCAACCCCCGCTGGGCATTTCTTGCCATTTTAGGGCAGGCTTCTGACCGTAGCCTCCCACTGGGCACACGAGGACCCTCGAAAAGACTGTACCCAATTTGCGATGACCAGAGCCCCCAAAACCCCCTCCCCAACCCCCGCGGACCAAAGGCTATAGCCCACCGGCCTCGGTGTCTATTTCACGCTACGGCCACTGGCATTTTTGCCATTTTAGGCAGGCTCGACCGTAGCCTCCCATCGGGCACACGAGACCAAAACACTGTACCCATTTCCATGAACAGAGCCCCCAAACCCCTCCCCAACCTCATGACCAAAGTTATAGCCCACCGCCCTTGCGACTGCTTTCACGCGCTGCATCACTGGCATTTTCTTGCCATTTTAGGGCAGGCCTCTGACCGTAGCCTCCCACTGGGCACACGAGTACCCTCGAAAAGAATGTACCCATTTCCGACGCCCAGAGCCCCTAAACCCCCTCCCCAACCTCATGGGACTAGCACATTGCCCACCGCCCTTGACTATTTCACGCTGGCCATTGGCATTCCTTGCCATTTTAGTGCAGCTGATCAGAGCCTCCCACTGGCACACGACGACCCAAAAGACTGCACCCATTTCACGCCCAGAGCCCCTGTAACTTCCTCCCAACCCTCATGACCAGTTATAGCCCACCGCTCATGACTGCTTCACGCACATTGGCATTTCTTTTATTTTAGGGTGCTCGATCAGAGCCTCCCACTGGGCACACGACGATTCTCGAAAAGAATGTACCCATTTCCGACGCACTGTGAGCCCCTAACTTCCTCCCCAACCCCTCATGACCAAAGGCTATAGCCCACCGGCCTCTGACCTTTTTCACGCTACATACTGGTATTTTTGCCATTTTATGTGCCTCTGACCGTAGCCTCCCATCAAGCACACGAGGACTCTCAAAAGACTGTACCCAATTTTCACGACCAGAGGCCCCTAAACCCCTCCCCAACCCTCAAGGACCAAAGGCTATAGCCCACCGCCTCGAGGACTATTTCACGAGCTGCGCCATTGGCATTTTTGCCATTTTAGTGTGCCTGACCGTAGCCTCCCACTCACACGAGGACCCTCGAAAAGACTGTACCCATTTTCGATGACCAGAGCATCAGAACCCCTCCCCAACCATCTGGACCAGTACATAGCCCACCGCCCTTGTGTCTATTTCACGCGCTGCGCCACTGGTATTTTTCGCCATTTTAGGGTGCCTGACCGTAGCCTCCCACCGGGCACACGAGGACTCTCGAAAAGAATGTACCCATTTCCTACCACCAGAGCCCCCGAATCCCCCTCCCCAACCCCTCAAGGGACTAAAGGCTATAGCCCACTGCCCTTGTGACTATTTCACGCACTGGCCACTGGCATTTCTTGCCATTTTAGGCATGTGCTTGACCGTAGCCTCCCAAAGGCACACGAGACCCTCGAAAAGACTGTACCCATTTCACGACCAGAACCCCAAACCCTCCCCAACCATCAAGGACCAAAGGCTATAGCCCACCGCCTTGACTATTTCACGCACAGGCCATTGGCATGTCTTGCCATTTTAGGGCAGTGCTTGACCATAGCCTCCCACTCACACACGACAACCCTCGAAAAGACTGTACCCATTTCCGACGCCTGAGAGCCCTGTAACTTCCTCCCAACCCCTCATGACCAGTTATAGCCCACCTGCCTTGAATATTTCACGCCACAAGGCCATTGGCATTTCTTGCCATTTTAGCGCAGGCCCTGACCGTAGCCTCCCACTGGGCACACGAGGACCCTCGAAAAGACTGTACCCATTTCTGACTACCAGAGCCCCCTAAACCCCCGCCCAAACCCCCGCGGACCAAAGGCTATAGCCCACCGGCCTCACGACTGCTTCACGCGCTGCGCCTGGCATTTCTTGCCATTTTAGGGCAAAGCCTGACTGTAGCCTACCACCGGGCACACGAGGACTCTCGAAAAGAATGTACCCATTTCTGACGCACTGTGAGCCCTGAACTTCCTCCCAACCCTCATGGACCAAAGGCTATAGCCCACCGCCTCACATGACTGCTTTCACGCAAGGCTACTGGTATTTTTGCCATTTTAGGGCAGCCTGATCAGTAGCCTCCCATCACACGAGGACTCTCGAAAAGACTGTACCCATTTTAGACGACCAGAGACCATTAAACCCCCTCCCCAACCCCTCATGGACCAGGCTATAGCCCACCGCCTTGTCTATTTCACGCGCTGCGCCACATTATTTTTGCCATTTTAGGGCAGTGCCTCGACCGTAGCCTCCGATGGGCACACGAGACTCTCGAAACGAATGTACCCATTTCGACAAGAGCCCCAAACCCCTCCCCAACCCCGCTGGAGCAAAGGCTATAGCCCACCGCCTGGTGACTATTCACACGCGCTACTGGCATGCTTGCCATTTTAGGGCATGTGCTGACCGTAGCCTCCCAAGGGCACACGAGACCCTCGAAAAGACTGTACCCATTTCGACCAGAGCCCCCAAACCCTCCCCAACCACCGCAAGGACCAAAGGCTATAGCCCACCGCCTCGTGATATTTCACGCGGCCACTGGCATGTCTTTGCCACATTTTAGGGCAGTGCTTCGACCAGAGCCTCCCACTGGGCACACGAGACCCTCAAAAGACTGTACCCATTTCCGACGCCTGAGCCCCTGTAACTTCCCTCCCCAACCTCAAGGACCAAAGGCTATAGCCCACCGCCTGTGAATATTTCACGCGCCATCACTGGCATTTCTTGCCATTTTTAGGGCAGGCTTGATCAGCCTCCCACTCGGGCACACGAGGACCTCGAAAAGACTGTACCCATTTCCGACGACCAGAGCCCAAACCCCCCAACCCCTCATGACCAAAGGCTTATAGCCCACCGCCTCGCGACTGCTTTCACGACCGTCACTGGCATTTTTGCCATTTTAGGGTGCCTGACAGAGCCTACCACTGGGCACACGAGGACTCTCAAAAGAATGTACCCATTTCACGACCAGAGCCCTGAATCGCCTCCCAACCCCAAGGACCAAAGGTTATAGCCCACCGCCTTGGCTGACTATTTCACGCTACCACTGGGTATTTTTTTGCCATTTTAGGGCAGCCTCGACTGTAGCCTCCCATCTGGCACACGAGGACTCTCGAAAAGACTGCACCCATTTCCGACGATCACCCTAAACCTCTCCCAACCCCTCAAGGACCAAAGGCTATAGCCCACTGCCTTGTTCTATTTCACGCTCACATACTGGCATTTTTGCCATTTTAGGGCAGGCCTCTGACCGTAGCCTCCCGATGGGCACACGAGGACTCTCGAAACGAATGTACCCATTTCCGACGACAAGAGCCCCCGAAACCCCCTCCCCAACCCCCGCGGAGCAAAGGCTATAGCCCACCGGCCTCGGTGACTATTTGACGCGCTGGCATGTCTTGTTGCCATTTTAGGCAGTGCTTCTGATCAGTAGCCTCCCACTGGGCACACGAGGACCTCGAAAAGACTGTACCCATTTCACGCCCAGAGCCCTGTAAACTTCCTCCCCAACCTCATGGGACCAGGCTATAGCCCACTGCCTTGAATATTTCACGCTGCGCCACTGGCATTTCTTGCCATTTTAGGCAGTGCTTGATCAGAGCCTCCCATCCTGGGCACACGAGGACCCTCGAAAAGAATGTACCCATTTCACGACTGAGCCCCAAACCCCTCCCAACCCTCATGGACCAGTTATAGCCCACCGCCTCTTGACTGTTCACGCGCCACTGAGCATTTTTGCCATTTTAGGGCAGTGCCTGACCGTAGCCTCCCATCGGGCACACGAGGACCCTCAAAAGACTGTACCCATTTTCAAGACCAGAGCACCCTAAACCCCTCCCAACCATCAAGGGACCAGCACATTATAGCCCACCGCCCGGTGACTATTTCACGCTACCGCTAGATATTTCTTCCTATTTTAGGGCAGTGCCTGACCGTAGCCTCCCACCGGGCACACGAGACCCTCGAAAAGACTGTACCCATTTCTCACGACCAGAGCTCCAAACCCCTCCCCAACCTCAAGGACCAAAGTTATAGCCCACCGCCTCATGATTATTTCACGCTGCGCTGGCATGTCTTGCTATTTTAGGCAGGCTTCGACCGTAGCCTCCCACTGGGCACACGAGACCTCGAAAAGACTGTACCCATTTCCGACGCCTGAGCCCTGAACTTCCTCCCAACCCTCATGGACTAAAGGCTATAGCCGACTGCCTGAATATTTCACGCGCTGCGCCGCATGGCATTTCTTGCCATTTTAGGCATGTGCCTGATCAGAGCCTCCCACTGGGCACACGAGGACCCTCGAAAAGACAGTACCCATTTTTGACGACTGTAACCCTCAAACCCCTCCCAACCCCTCATGGACCAGCGTTATAGCCCACCGCCTTGACTTTCACGCGCACTGAGCATTTCTTGCCATTTTAGGGCAGGCCTGACCAGCCTCCCATCACTGGGCACACGAGGACCTCGAAAGACTGTACCCATTTTCAAGACCAGAGCACCCTAAACCCTCCCCAACCCCTCATGGACCAAAGGCTATAGCCCACCGCCTTGACTATTTCACGACTGCGCAAGAAGGTATTTCTTGCCATTTTATGGCAGGCTTCCTGATCAGAGCCTCCCACCGGGCACACGAGACCCTCAAAAGACTGTACCCATTTCCGACCACTGTGAGCCTCAAACCCACTCCCAACCATCATGGGACCACATATAGCCCACCGCCCTTGTGACTATTTCACGCACTGCTTAGATATTTCTTCCTATTTTAGGCAGTGCTGACCAGTAGCCTCCCACTGGGCACACGAGGACCCTCAAAAGACTGTACCCATTTCACGACCAGAGCTCCCAAACCCCACCCCAACCCTCATGGACCAAAGGCTATAGCCCACCGGCCCCATGACTATTTCACGCACCTGGGCATGTCTTGCCATTTTAGGCAGCCTGATCAGAGCCTCCCACTGGGCACACGAGGACCTCGAAAAGACTCACCATTTCCGACGCCTGAGCCCCTGTAACTTCCTCCCAACCCTCATGACCAAAGGCTATAGCCCACCGGCCTTGAATATTTCACGCTGCGCTGGCATTTCTGCCATTTTAGGTGCTTCGATCAGAGCCTCCCACTGGGCACACGAGGACCCTCGAAAAGACTGTACCCATTTCCATTTCGACCAGAACCTCAAACCCCTCCCCAACCCCTCATGGACTAGTTATAGCCCACCGCCTTGGCGATTTCACGCGCCGCTGAGCATTTCTTGCCATTTTAGGGCAGGCTTCTGACCGTAGCCTCCCACTGGGCACACGAGGACCCTCGAAAAGACTGTACCCATTTTCGAAGACCAGAGCACCCTAAACCCCCTCCCCAACCCCCGCGGACCAAAGGCTATAGCCCACCGGCCTCGGTGTCTATTTCACGGGCTGCGCCGCTGGGCATTTTTTGCCATTTGAGGGCAGGCCTCTGACCGTTGCCTCCCACTGGGCACACGAGTACCCTCGAAAAGAATGCCCATGACGTGAGCCCCAAACCTCCTCCCCAACCTCATGGACCAAAGGCTATAGCCCACCGCCTTGTGACGTTTTCACGCACTGCGCTCAAGGTATTTCTTGCCATTTTATGGCGAACTTCGGACCGTAGCCTCCGGCTGGGCACCACGAGGACCCTCGAAAAGACTGTACCCATTTCGGCCCGAGGCCCGAAACCCCTCCCCACCCACTGCGGACCAAAGGCTATAGCCCACCGCCTCGGTGACTATTTCACGCACTGCGCCGCTAGATATTTCTTCCTATTTTAGGGCAGGCTTCTGACCGTAGCCTCTCCCAGCTGGGCACCACGAGACCCTCGAAAGACTGCCCATTCGGCGGGCTCCGAAACCCCTCCCGAACCCGCGGACCCAAGGCTATAGCCCACCGGCCTCGGCGACTATTTCGCGCGCTGCGCCGCTGGGCATTTCTTGCCATTTTAGGCAGGCTTCTGACCGTAGCCTCCCACTGGGCACGAGGACCCTCGAAAAGACTGTACCCATTTCCGGCGCGAGCCCGAAACCCCTCCCCAACCCCCGCGGACCAAAGGCTATAGCCCACCGGCCTCGGTGTCTATTTCACGGGCTGCGCCGCTGGGCATTTCTTGCCATTTTAGGGCAGGCTTCTGACCGTAGCCTCCCACTGGGCACACGAGGACCATCGAAAAGGCATGTACCCATTCGATGACGGGCCGAAACCCCCCCAATCCCGCGGACCAAAGGCTATAGCCCACGGCCTCGGTGTCTATTTCAGGTTGCGCGCTGGGCATTTTGCCTTTAGGGCAGGCCTCGACCGTTGCCTCCCAGGCTGCAGGGACTCTCGAAAAGAATGTACCCATTTCCGGCCCGGGCCCAGGCGTCCCTCCCCGACCCCAGCGGACCAAAGGCTATAGCCCACGGCCTCGGTGAATATTTCACCTTGCGCGCTGGGCATTTCTTGCCATTTGAGGCGGGCTTGTAGCCTCCCAGCTGCGAGGACCCTCGAAAGACTGTTCCCATTTCGACCCGAGCCCCGAAACCCCTCCCGGCCCAGCGGACCAAAGGCTATAGCCCACCGGCCTCGGCGACCGCTTCTGCGCGTGAGCATTTCTTGCCATTTTAGGCGGGGCTTCGTAGCCTCCCCTTTGGGCTACGAGGACCCTGAAAGACTGTACCCATTTCGATGTCGAGCACCTAAACCCCTCCCCCCCGCGGACCAAAGGCTATAGCCCGGCCTCGGTGTCTATTTCCAGGCTGCGCCCGGCTGGGCATTTCTTGCCATTTTAGGCGAGCTTGTAGCCTCCTCACTGGGCACCGAGGACTCTCGAAATGAATGTACCCATTTCGATGCGACCAGGCCCCGAAACCCCTCCCCGGACCCCAGCGGACCAAAGGCTATAGCCCAGCCTCGATGTCTATTTCAGGCTGCGCGGCTGGGCATTTCTTGCCATTTGAGGCAGGCTTCGACCGTTGCCTCCCATGGGCACGAAGACTCTCGAAAATGTACTCATTTCCGGCGGGAACCCCGAAACCCCTCCCGACCCCGCGGACCAAGGCTATAGCCCGGCCTCGGTGACTATTTCATACCTGCGCCGCATGTATTTCTTGCCATTTTGGGCGAGACTTCGTAGCCTCCCACTGGGCACACGAGGACTCTCGAAAAGAATGTACCCATTTCCGACGACCAGAGCCCCCGAAACCCCCTCCCCAACCCCCGCGGACCAAAGGCTATAGCCCACCGGCCTCGGTGTCTATTTCACGGGCTGCGCCGCTGGGCATTTTTTGCCTTTTAAGGGCACGCCTCTGACCGTTGCCTCCCCTTTGGGCACCACGAGGACTCTCGAAAGAATGTACCCATTTCGGCGGAGCCCGAGCGTCCTCCCAGCCCCGCGGACCAGGCTATAGCCACAGGCCTCGATGAATATTTCACGCGCTGTGACGCTGGGTATTTCTTGCCATTTAGGGCAGGCTTAGCGTAGCCTCAGCTGGGCACCGAGGACTCTCGAAAAGAATGTACCCATTTCGGCGACGGGCCCGAAACCCCTCCCCGACCCCAGCGGACCAAGGCTATAGCCCACCGGCCTCGGTGACTATTTCACCTTGCGCTGCCAGGCATTTCTTGCCATTTTAGGCGGCTTGTAGCCTCCCAGCTGGGCACCACGAGGACCCTCGAAAGGCTGTACCCATTTCGGCGAGCCCCGAAACCCCTCCCAGCCCTGCGGACCAAGGCTATATCCACGGCCTCGGCGGTTCACCCCATTCGCCCGCTGGGCATTTTGCCATTTGAGGCTTGACCGTTACCTCAGGCACCACGAGGACCCTCGTAAAGACTGGACTCATGTCCGACGACCAGAGACCCCGAAACCCCCACCCAACCCCAGCGGACCACGGCCTCGGTGTCTATTTCACAGGCTGCGCCGCTGGGCATTCTTGCCATTTAGGGCAGGCTTTTGGTAGCCTCCCCAGGCTGCGAGGACTCTCGAAAGAATGTACCATTTCCGTGACGAGCCGCCCCTCCCCAACCCCCGCGGACCAAAGGCTATAGCCCACCGGCCTCGGTGTCTATTTCACGGGCTGCGCCGCTGGGCATTTCTTGCCATTTGAGGGCAGGCTTCTGACCGTTGCCTCCCACTGGGCACACGAGGACTCTCGAAAAGAATGTACCCATTTCCGACGACCAGAGCCCCCGAAACCCCCTCCCCAACCGCCGCGGACCAAAGGCTATAGCCCACCGGCCTCGGTGACTATTTCATGCACTGCGCCGCAAGGTATTTCTTGCCATTTTAGGGCAGACTTCTGACCGTAGCCTCCCACTGGGCACACGAGGACCCTCGAAAAGACTGTACCCATTTCTGACGACCAGAGCCCCCGAAACCCCCTCCCCAACCACTGCGGACCAAAGGCTATAGCCCACCGGCCTCGGCGACTATTTCACGCGCTGCGCCGCTGGGCATGTCTTGCCATTTTAGGGCAGGCTTCTGACCGTAGCCTCCCAGGCACGAGGACCCTCGAAAAGGCTGTACCCATTTCCGGCAGCCCGGACCTTCCCTCCCCAACCCCCGCGGACCAAAGGCTATAGCCCACCGGACTCGGCGACCGTTTCACGAGCTGCGCCGCTGAGCATTTCTTGCCATTTTAGGGCATGCTTCTGACCGTAGCCTTCCACTGGGCACACGAGGACCCTAGAAAAGACTGTACCCATTTTCGATGACCAGAGCACCCTAAACCCCCTCCCCAACCCCCGCGGACCAAAGGCTATAACCCACCGGCCTCGGTGTCTATTTCCGCAGGCTGCGCGCTGGCTATTTTGCCATTTGGCGAGCCTCGTAGCCTCCCAGGCGAGGACTCTCGAAAGAATATACCCATTTCCGACGAGCCCCGAAACCCCTCGGCCCCAGCGGACCAAGGCTATAGCCCACGGCCTCGGTGTCTATTTCACGGGCTGCGCGCTGGGCGTACTTGCCATTTGAGGCGGGCTTGACCGTAGCCTCCCAATGGGCACGAGGACCCTCGAAAAGACTGTGCACCCATTTCGGCGGCAGGCCGAAACCCCTCCCGGCCCGCGGACCAAGGTTGCTAGCCCACGGCCTCGGGCCAGTTCACCAGCTGCGCCGGCTGGCATTTCTTGCCATTTGAGGCGAGCTTCTGACCGTTGCCTCCCAGCTGCACGAGGACCCCTAGAAAGAATGTACCCATTTTGGCGGACGGGCCCGAGCCTCCCCAACCCCGCGGACCAAAGGCTATGCCCGGCCTCGGTGTCTCTTTCACGCCCTGCGCCGCTGGGCATTTCTTGCCATTTAGGGCGGGCTTCTGGCCAGCCTCCACTTGGGCACGAGGACTCTCGAAAAGAATGTACCCATTTCCGGACGGGCCCCGAAACCCCTCCCAACCCCCAGCGGACCAAGGCTATAGCCCACGGCCTCGGTGTCTATTTCCAGGGCTGCGCCGCTGGGCATTACTTGCCATTTGAGGCAGGCTTCGTGACCGTAAGCCTCGATGGGCACACGAGGACCCTCGAAAGCTGTACCCATTCGGCGACCAGGCCCGAAACCCCTCCCCAACCCCCGCGGACCAAAGGCTATAGCCCACCGGCCTCGGCGACTATTTCATGCGCTGCGCCGCTGGGCATGTCTTGCCATTTTAGGGCAGGCTTCTGACCGTAGCCTCCCACTGGGCACACGAGGACCCTCGAAAAGACTGTACCCATTTCCGACGCCCAGAGCCCCAGAACTTCCCTCCCCAACCCCCGCGGACCAAAGGCTATAGCCCACCGGCCTCGGCGACCGTTTCACGAGCTGCGCCGCTGAGCATTTCTTGCCATTTTAGGGCAGGCCTCTGACCGTAGCCTCCCACTGGGCACACGAGGACCCTCGAAAAGAATATACCCATTTCCGACGCCCAGAGCCCCTAAACCCCCTCCCCAACCCCCGCGGACCAAAGGCTATACCCACGGGCCTCAGTGAATATTTCACGCGCTGCGCCGCTGGGCATTTCTTGCCATTTTAGGGCAGGCTTCTGACTGTAGCCTCCCACTGGGCACACGAGGACCCTCGAAAAGAATATACCCGTTTCCGACGCCCAGAGCCCCTAAACCCCCTCCCCAACCCCCGCGGACCAGAGGCTATACCCACGGGCCTCAGTGAATATTTCACGCGCTGCGCCGCTGGGCATTTCTTGCCATTTTCGGGCAGGCTTCTGACTGTAGCCTCCCACTGGGCACACGAGGACCCTCGAAAAGACTGTACCCATTTTTGACGACCAGAGCCCCCGAAACCCCCTCCCGCGGACCAAGGCTATAGCCACGGCCTCGGTGACTATTTCATGCACTGCGCGCTGGGTATTTCTTGCCATTTAGGGCAGGCTTCTGACCGTAGCCTCCCCAGGCACCGAGGACCCTCGAAAGACTGCCATTTCGGCGGCAGGCCCGAAACCCCTCCCAACCCCTGCGGACCAAAGGCTATAGCCCGGCCTCGGCGACTATTTCCGCGCTGCGCCGCTGGGCATTCTTGCCATTTAGGGCAGGCTTGACCGTAGCCTCCCACTGGGCACCGAGGACCCTCGAAAGACTGTACCCATTTCCGGCGCCCAGGCTTCCCTCCCGACCCCGCGGACCAAAAGGCTATAGCCCACGGACTCGGCGACGTTTCACTGCGCCGCTGAGGATTTCTTGCCATTTTAGGGCATGCTTCTGACGTAAGCCTCCCAGGCTACGAGGACCCTCGAAAAGAATGTACCCATTTCGATGACGGGCACCTAAACCCCTCCCAACCCCAGCGGACCAAAGGCTATAGCCACCGGCCTCGGTGACTATTTCCGCAGGTTGCGCGCTGGGTATTTTTGCCATTTGAGGCAGGCCTCGACCGTTGCCTCCCAGAGCACCACGAGGACCCTCGAAAAGAATGTACCCATTTCCGGCGACAGGCCCGAAACCCCTCCCGACCCCAGCGGACCAGGCTATAGCCCACCGGCCTCGGTGACTATTTCACCTGCGCGCTTGGCATTTCTTGCCATTTTAGGCGAGGCTTCGTAGCGTCACAGGCACCACGAGGACCCTCGAAAGACTGTACCCATTTCGTGCGAGCCCCGAAACCCCTCCCAGCCCCGCGGACCAAAGGTTGTGGCCACCGGCCTCGGCGACCGGTTCACCCGCTGCGCCGCTGGGCATTACTTGCCATTTGAGGCGGGCTTGACCGTTGCCTCCCCAGGCACTGCGAGGACCCTCGAAAGAATGTACCCATTTCCGGCGACCACCGAAACCCCTCCCACCCCAGCGGACCAAATAGCCACTCGGTGTCTATTTCACGGGCTGCGCGCTGGGCATTCTTGCCATTTTAGGGCGAGGCTTCGTAGCCTCCCACTGGGCACCGAGGACTCTCGAAAAGAATGTACCCATTTCCGGCGGAGCCCCGAAACCCCTCCCGACCCCAGCGGACCGAGGCTATAGCCCACCGGCCTCGGTGTCTATTTCCACAGCTGCGCCCGGCATTCTTGCCATTTGAGGCGGGGCTTCGGCCGTAGCCTCCCAGGCTACGAGGACCCTCGAAAAGACTGTACCCATTTTCGGCGACCAGCCCGAAACCCCTCCCGGCCCCAGCGGACCAAAGGCTATACCCCACCGGCCTCGTGACTATTTCACGCGCTGCGCGCTGGGCATTCTTGCCATTTAGGGCAGGCTTCGGCCGTAACCTCCCAGGCACACGAGGACCCTCGAAAAATGTACCCATTTCCGGCGAGCCCCGAAACTTCCCTCCCGGCCCCAGCGGACCAAAGGCTATAGCCCACGGCCTCGTGACTATTTCACCTGCGCCTTGGCATTCTTGCCATTTTAGGGCAGGCCTCTGACCGTAGCCTCCAACTGGGCACACGAGGACACTCGAAAAGAATATACCCATTTCCGACGCCCAGAGCCCTTAAACCCCCTCCCCAACACCCGCGGACCAAAGGCTATACCCACGGGCCTCTGTGAATATTTCACGCGCTGCGCCGCTGGGTATTTCTTGCCATTTTAGGGCAGGCTTCTGACTGTAGCCTCCCACTGGGCACACGAGGACCCTCGAAAAGACTGTACCCATTTTTGACCAGGCCGAAACCCCCTCCCGGACCCCGCGGACCAAAGGCTATAGCCCGGCCTCGGAGACTATTTCACAGCTGCGCGCTGGGCATTCTTGCCATTTAGGCGGGCTTCGTAGCCTCCTCATGGGCTGCGAGGACCCTCGAAAGACTGTACCCATTTCGGCGACGAGCCCGAAACCCCCTCCCCCAGCGGACCAAGGCTATAGCCCACCGGCCTCGGCTATTTCACGCTTGTGCGCTGGGCATGTCTTGCCATTTTAGGGCAGGCTTGACCGTAGCCTCCCAGGCACACGAGGACCCTCGAAAAATGTACCCATTTCCGGCCAGGCCCGAACCCCTCCCGGCCCCGCGGACCGAGGCTATAGCCCACCGGCCTCGGCGACCGTTTCCAGCTGCGCGGCGCATTTCTTGCCATTTAGGCAGGCCTCGACCGTAGCCTCCCAGGCACGAGGACCCTCGAAAAGAATATACCCGTTTCCGGCCGAGCCCTAAACCCCTCCCGGCCCCGCGGACCAAAGGCTATACCACGGCCTCGGTGAATATTTCACCTTGCGCTGGGCATTTCTTGCCATTTTAGGGCAGGCTTCGTAGCCTCCCAGGCACGAGGACCCTCGAAAAGACTGTACCCATTTTCGGACGGGCCCCGAAACCCCTCCCGGCCCCGTGGACCAGGCTATAGCCCACCGGCCTCGGTGTCTATTTCGCAGGCTGCGCTGGGCATTTTTGCCATTTGAGGGCAGGCCTCGACCGTTGCCTCCCTTTGGCCACGAGGACTCTCGAAAGAATATACCCATTTCCGGCGACCACGGCCCCAGTCCCTCCCAGCCCCGCGGACCAAGGCTATAGCCCACCGGCCTCGGTGACTATTTCAGCTGCGCGCTGGGCATTTCTTGCCATTTAGGGCAGGCTTGACCGTAGCCTCCCCAGGCTGCGAGGACCCTCGAAAAGACTGTACCCATTTCGGCGCAGGCCCCGAACTTCCTCCCCCCCGCGGACCAAAGGCTATCCACGGGCCTCGGTGAATATTTCCACGCTGCGCTGGGCATTTCTTGCCATTTTGGGCGGCTGACCGTAGCCTCCCACTGGGCACCACGAGGACCCTCGAAAAGACTGTACCCATTTTGACGGCAGGCCCCGAAACCCCTCCCACCCCCGGACCAGGCTATAGCCCACCGGCCTCGGAGACTATTTCACTTGCGCTGGGCATATCTTGCCATTTTAGGGCGGGCTTCGTAGCCTCCCAGGCTGCGAGGACCCTCGAAAAGACTGTACCCATTTCCGACGCGAGCCCCCCCTCCCGGCCCCGCGGACCAAAGGCTATAGCCCACCGGCCTCGGTGAATATTTCGCGCAGAGCGACGCTGGGCATTTCTTGCCAATTAAGGGCAGGCCTAGCCTCCCCAGGCTACGAGGACCCTCGAAAAACTGTACCCATTTCTTGACGAGCCCCGAAACCTCCCAGCCCCGTGGACCAGGCTATAGCCCACGGCCTCGGTGTCTATTTCCGCAGCTGCGCTGGGCATTTCTTGCCATTTGAGGCAGGCCTCGACCGTTGCCTCCCGCACACGAGGACTCTCGAAAAGAATATACCCATTTCCGGCCACAGCCCCGAAACCCCTCCCACCCCGCGGACCAAAGGCTATAGCCCACGGCCTCGGTGACTATTTCACCGCGCTGGGCATTCTTGCCATTTTAGGGCAGGCTTCGGCCGTAGCCTCCCAGGCTGCGAGGACCCTCGAAAAATGTACCCATTTTGACGAGGCCCGAACCCCTCCCAACCCCGCGGACCAGGCTATAGCCCGGCCTCGGCGACCGTTTCCAGCTGCGCCTGAGCATTTCTTGCCATTTAGGGCGGCCTCGACCGTAGCCTCCCCAGGCACACGAGGACCCTCGAAAAGAATGTACCCATTTCCGGCGGACGAGCCCCAAACCCCTCCCAGCCCGGACCAAGGCTATAGCCCCGGCCTCGGTGAATATTTCACAGCTGCTGCGCTGGGCATTTCTTGCCATTTAGGGCAGGCTTCTGTAGCCTCCCCACTGGGCTAGGACCCTCGTACCCATTTCGGCGGACGGGCCCGAAACCCCTCCCCAGCGGACCAAAGGCTATCGCCCAACGGCCTCGGCGACCGTTTCCGAGCTGCGCTGAGCATTTCTTGCCACTCGAAAAGAATATACCCATTTCCGACGAGCCCTAAACCCCTCCCGGCCCAGCGGACCAAAGGCTATACACACGGGCCTCGGAGAATATTTCACGCGCTGCGCCGCTGAGAATTTCTTGCCATTTTAGGGCGAGCTTGACCGTAGCCTCCCAGGCACGAGGATCCTCGAAGAACTGTACCCATTTCCGGCCAGGCGAACTTCCCCTCCCCCCCGCGGACCAGGCTATAGCCCACCGGCCTCGGTGTCTATTTCACCTTGTGCTGCGCGCTGGGTATTTCTTTCCATTTAGGCGAGCTTGACCGTAGCCTCACCCAGGCACGAGGACCCTCGAAAAGACTGTACCCATTTCCGCGGCCCCGAGCCCCAGAACTTCCCTCCCCAACCCCCGCGGACCAAAGGCTATAGCCCACCGGCCTCGGCGACCGTTTCACGCGCTGCGCCGCTGAGCATTTCTTGCCCTTTTAGGGCTGGCCTCTGACCGTAGCCTCCCACTGGGCACACGAGGAACCTCGAAAGAATGTAACCATTTCCGGCGACCAGGCCCTAAACCCTCCCAGCCCCGGACCAAGGCTATAGCCCCGGCCTCGGTGAATATTTCCTGCGCGCTGGGCGTTTCTTGCCATTTAGGGCGGGCTTGACCTTAAGCCTCCCCTGGGCACGAGGACTCTCGAAAAGAATGTACCCATTTCCCGGACCAGGCCGAAACCCCTCCCCCTCGCGGACCAAGGCTATAGCCCACGGCCTCGGTGACTATTTCACGCACTGCGCGCTGGGTATTTCTTGCCATTTAGGGCGGGCTTCTGACCGTAGCCTCCCAGGCACGAGGACCCTCGAAAAGACTGTACCCATTTCGACGAGCCCCGAAACCCCTCCCGGCCCCAGCGGACCAAAGGCTATAGCCCACCGGCCTCGGTGACTATTTCACGCGCTGCGCCGCTGGGTATTTCTTTCCATTTTAGGGCAGGCTTCTGACCGTATCCTCCCACTGGGCACACGAGGACCCTCGAAAAGACTGTACCCATTTTCGACGCCCAGAACCCCAGAACTTCCCTCCCCAACCCCCGCGGACCAAAGGCTATAGCCCACCGGCCTCGGCGACCGTTTCACGCGCTGCGCCGCTGAGCATTTCTTGCCATTTTAGGGCAGGCCTCTGACCGTAGCCTCCCACTGGGCACACGAGGACCCTCGAAAAGAATGTACCCATTTCCGACGACCAGAGCCCCTAAACCCCCTCCCCAACCCCCTCGGACCAAAGGCTATAGCCCACCGGCCTCGGTGAATATTTCACGCGCTGCGCCGCTGGGCATTTCTTGCCATTTTAGGGCAGGCTTCTGACCGTAGCCTCCCACTAGGCACACTAGGACCCTCGAAAACACTGTACCCATTTCTGACCAGGCCCGAAACCCCTCCCCCCCAGCGGACCAAGGCTATAGCCACCGGCCTCGGCGACCGTTTCCGCTGCGCTGGGCATCTTCTTGCCATTTAGGGCGGGCTTCCGACCGTAGCCTCCCACTGGGCACATGAGGATCCTCGAAAAGGCTGTACCCATTTCCGGCCGAGCCCCGAACTTCCCTCCCCGACCCCGCGGACCAGGCTATAAAACCGGCCTCGGCGACCGTTTCACCATGCGCTTGGCTGAGCATTTCTTGCCATTTAGGGCAGGCCTCGACCGTAGCCTCCCCCAGGCACGAGGACCCTCGAAAAGAATGTACCATTTCGATGACCAAGCCACTAAACCCCCTCCCAACCCCGGACCAAATCTCGCCCACCGGCCTCGGTGAATATTTCCTGGCAGCTGCTGGGCATTTTTACCATTTAGGGCGGGGCTTACGTAGTAGCCTCACCAGGCTGCGAGGACCCTCGAAAAGTGTACCCATTTCCGGCGGCCAGGCCCAAACCCCTCCCAACCCCCCGGACCAAAGGCTATAGCCCACCGGCCTCGGTGACTATTTCCTGTGTGCAGCTGGGTATTTCTTTCCATTTAGGGCAGGCTTGACCGTAGCCTCCCAGGCGAGGACCCTCGAAAGACTGTACCCATTTGACGCGAGCCCCGAACTTCCTCCCAACCCCCGGACCCAAGGCAGCCACCGGCCTCGGCGACCGTTTCGCGCTGCGCTGAGCATTTCTTGCCATTTTAGGCGGGCCTCGACCGTAGCCTCACTGGGCACCGAGGACCCTCGAAAGAATGTACCCATTTCGGCGACAAGGCCCCTAAACCCCTCCCAACCCCTCGGATCAAGGCTATAGCCCACCGGCCTCGGTGAATATTTCACGCTGCGCTGACATTCTTGCCATTTAGGGCAGGCCTCGACGTAGCCTCCCCCAGGCACACGAGGACCCTCGAAAAGAATGTACCCATTTCCGTGACCGGGCCCCAAACCCCTCCCAGCGCGGACCAAAGGCTATAGCCCCGGCCTCGGTGAATATTTCACCTTGCTGCTGGCGTTCTTGCCATTTTAGGGCGGGGCCGTAGCCTCCCAGGCGCCGAGGACCCTCGAAAAGACTGTACCCATTTCGATGACCGGCACCCTAAACCCCTCCCCAACCCCGGACCAAGGCTATAGCCCACCGGCCTCGGTGTCTATTTCACATTTGTTCTTTGAGCATTTTTACCATTTTAGGGCAGGCCTCGGGACCGTAGCCTCCCAGGCACGAGGACTCTCGAAAAGAATGTACCCATTTCCGGCGACGAGGCCCGAAACCCCTCCCAGCCCCTCGCGGACCAGGCTATAGCCCACCGGCCTCGGTGACTATTTCCTGTGGCGCCGCTGGGTATTTCTTGCCATTTTGGCGGGCTTGACCGTAGCCTCCCCAGGCTGCACGAGGACCCTCGAAAGACTGTACCCATTTCGATGACGGAACCCCGAAACCCCTCGGCCCCGCGGACCAGGCTATAGCCCACCGGCCTCGGTGACTATTTCACCTTAGCGCGCTGAGTATTTCTTTCCATTTTAGGGCGGGCTTCTGACCGTATCCTCCCAGGCACCACGAGGACCCTCGAAAAGTACCCATTTTCGGCCGAACCCCCTTCCTCCCAACCCCAGCGGACCCATAGCCCACCGGCCTCGGCGACCGTTTCACCAGCGCGCTGGCATTCTTGCCATTTTGGGCAGGCCTCGACCGTAGCCTCCCAGCCCAGGCACGAGGACCCTCGAAAAGAATGTACCCATTTCCGAGCAGGCCCTAAACCCTCCCCAACCCCGGACCAAGGCTATAGCCCACCGGCCTCGGTGAATATTTCCGGCGCTGAGCATTTCTTGCCATTTAGGGCGAGCTTCGTGTAAGCCTCCCACTAGGCACCTTGAAAAAACTGTACCCATTTCGGCGACCCAGGCCGAAACCCCTCCCCAGCGGACCAAAGGCTATAGCCCACCGGCCTCGGCGACCGTTTCCTGTGCGCTGGCTGGCATCTTGCCATTTTAGGGCGGGCTTGACCGTAGCCTCCCCAGGCACATGAGGATCCTCGAAAAACCCATTTCCGGCCCGAGCCCCGAACTTCCCTCCCGACCCCCGCGGACCAAAGGCTATAAAACCACCGGCCTCGGCGACCGTTTCACGCGCTGCGCCGCTGAGCATTGCTTGCCATTTTAGGGCAGGCCTCGGCCGTAGCCTCCCAGGCACCACGAGGACCCTCGAAAAAGTACCCATTTCGATGACCTGCAAACCCCTCCCGACCCCAGCGGACCGCTATGCCCACCGGCCTCGGTGTCTATTTCGCGCTGCTGCTGGGCATTTTTACCATTTTAGGGCGGGCCTAGCCTCCCGCGAGGACCCTCGAAAGACTGTACCCATTTCGTGACGGCCCCGGACCCTCCCAACCCCAGCGGACCAAAGGCTATAGCCCACCGGCCTCTGTGAATATTTCCGCAGCGCTGCGCGCTGGGTATTTCTTTCCATTTAGGGCGGGCTTGACCGTAGCCTCCCCAGGCACGAGGACCCTCGAAAGACTGTACCCATTTCGGCCAGGCCCGAACTTCCTCCCAGCCCCAGCGGACCAAAGGCTATAGCCCACCGGCCTCGGCGACCGTTTCACGCGCTGCGCCGCTGAGCATTTCTTGCCATTTTAGTGCAGGCCTCTGACCGTAGCCTCCCACTGGGCACACGAGGACCCTCGAAAAGAATGTACCCATTTCCGACGACAAGAGCCCCTAAACCCCCTCGGATCAAAGGCTATAGCCCACCGGCCTCGGTGAATATTTCACGCGCTGCGCCGCTGAGCATTTCTTGCCATTTTAGGGCAGGCCTCTGACCGTAGCCTCCCACTGGGCACACGAGGACCCTCGAAAAGAATGTACCCATTTCCGACGACCAGAGCCCCCTAAACCCCCTCCCAGCCCGGCGGACCAAAGGCTATAGCCCACTGGCCTCGGTGAATATTTCACGCGCTGCGCCGCTGGGCATTTCTTGCCATTTTAGGGCAGGCTTCTGACCGTAGCCTCCCACTGGGCACACGAGTACCCTCGAAAAGACTGTACCCATTTTCGATGACCAGAGCACCCTAACCCCCTCCCCAACCCCCGCGGACCAAACGCTATAGCCCACCGGCCTCGGTGTCTATTTCACGCGCTGCGCCGCTGGGCATTTTTTACCATTTTAGGGCAGGCCTCAGACCGTAGCCTCCCACTGGGCACACGAGGACTCTCGAAAAGAATGTACCCATTTCCGACGACCAGAGCCCCCGAAACCCCCTCCCCAACCCCTCGCGGACCAAAGGCTATAGCCCACCGGCCTCGGTGACTATTTCACCTGTGGCCTGGGTATTTCTTGCCATTTAGGCGGGCTTCTGACCGTAGCCTCCACTGGGCACACGAGGACCCTCGAAAAACGTACCCATTTCGATGACCAGGCCCGAAACCCCTCCCAGCCCCGGACCAGGCTATAGCCGACCTCGGTGACTATTTCAGCGCTGCGCTGGGTATTTCTTTCCATTTAGGGCAGGCCGTATCCTCCAGCCCCAGGCTGCGAGGACCCTCGAAAAATGTACCCATTTCGGCCCCGAACCCACTTCCCTCCCAACCCCCGGACCAAAGGCTATAGCCCACCGGCCTCGGCGACCGTTTCCAGCTGCGCGCTGAGCATTTCTTGCCATTTTAGGGCGGGCCTCGACCGTAGCCTCCCCGGCACCGAGGACCCTCGAAAGAATGTACCCATTTCCGAGCCGAGCCCTAAACCCCTCCCACCCCCTCGGACCAAAAGGCTATAGCCCACGGCCTCGGTGAATATTTCCCAGCTGGGCATTTCTTGCCATTTTAGGCAGGCTTGACCGTAGCCTCCAGGCACACTAGGACCTTGAAAAAACTGTACCCATTTCGGCGACGGGCCCGAAACCCCTCCCGGCCTCACGGACCAAAGGCTATAGCCCACCGGCCTCGGCGACCGTTTCACGCGCTGCGCCGCTGGGCATGTCTTGCCATTTTAGGGCAGGCTTCTGACCGTAGCCTCCCACTGGGCACACGAGGATCCTCGAAAAGACTGTACCCATTTCCGACGCCCAGAGCCCCAGAACTTCCCTCCCCAACCCCCGCGGACCAAAGGCTATAAAACCACCGGCCTCGGCGACCGTTTCACGCGCTGCGCCGCTGAGCATTTCTTGCCATTTTAGGGCAGGCCTCTGACCGTAGCCTCCCACTGGGCACACGAGGACCCTCGAAAAGACTGTACCCATTTCCTCGACGACTAGAGCCCCTCAAACCCCTCCCCAACCTCATGACCAGTTATAGCCCACCGGCCCTTGGTGATTATTTCCACGCACAAGGCACTGGTATTTCTTTCCATTTTGTGTGCTCACCGTAGCCTCCCACTGGGCACACATGAGACCCCGAAAAGATCACTCATTTTGATGACCAGCACCCTAAACCCCTCCCCAACCCTCATGGACTAAAGGCTATAGCCCGCCGTCTTGTCTAATTAACGCACAAGGCGCCACTGGTATTTCTTTCCATTTGTGGCAAAGCCTGACCGTATCCTCCCATCTGGCACACGAGACCCTCGAAAAGACTGTACTCCATTTTCGACGCCTGTAACCCCATCATAACTTCCCTCCCAACCCCGCTGGGACCATAGCCCACCGCCTCGGCGACTGCTTTCACGCGCACTACTTGAGCATTTCTTGCCATTTTGTATGTGCCTGACCGTAGCCTCCCACTACGTACACGAGGACCCTCGAAAAGAATGTACCCATTTCCGACAACCAGAGCCCCTAAACCCCCGACCCAACCCCCCCGGACCAAAGGCTATAGCCCACCGGCCTTGAATATTTCACGCCAGCTGTCACTGGCATTTCTTGCCATTTGCAAGTGCTCTGACCGTATCCTCCAACTAGGCACACTATGACCTTCAAAACTGACCCATTTCGACCACTGTGAGTCTCAAACCCCTCCCCAACCCCCACGGACCAAAGGTTATAGCCCACCGGCCTCGGCGACTGCTTCACGCACGCGCTGGCATGTCTTGCCATTTTAAGGTGCCTACCAGTAGCCTCCCATCGGGCACACGAGGATCCTCGAAAAGATCAGACTCCATTTCCAAGCCCAGCCCTGTAACTTCCCACCCCAACCTCATGACTAAAGGCTATAAACCACCGCCTCGCTGACTGCTTCACGCGCTTGCTCACTTGAGCATTTCTTGCCATTTTAGGTGTGCCTCGACCGTAGCCTCCCACTGCACACGAGGACCCTCGAAAAGAATGTACCCATTTCTGACAACCAGAGCCCCTAAACCCCCTCCCCAACCCCCGCAGCATCCAGGCTACAGCCCACCTCGGTGAATATTTCACGCACGCACGCCATGCTTCTTGCCATTTTAGGCAAAGCCTGATCAGAGCCTCCCATCTGGCACACGAGGACCCTCGAAAGACTGTACCCATTTTCGGCGACCAAAGCACCCTAAACTCTCCCCAACCCCCGGGACCAAAGGCTATAGCCCGGCCCTTGTTCTAATTTACGCGCTGCACTGGGTATTTTTACCATTTTAGGCAGGTGCCTCGATCAGAGCCTCCCATCACACACGAGGACTCTAAAAGAATGTACACATTTCCAACGCGAGAGCCCCAAACCCTCCCAACCCTCATGGACCAAGGCTATAGCCCACCGCCTCGGTGACTATTTCACGCCAGAAGGCCACTGGTATTTCTTGCCATTTTAGGTGTGCTCGATCAGCCTAGCACTGGGCACACGAGGACCCTCGAAAAGACTGTACCGATTTCTGACCACTGCAGCCCCGAAACCCCTCCCCAACCCTCATGACTGGCATAGCCCACCTGCCCTGGTGACTATTTCACGCACGCGCCTCACTGGTATTTCTTCCATTTTAGGTGATTCTGACCGTAGCCTCCCACCGGGCACACGAGGACCCTCGAAAGAATGTACCCATTTCACGACCAGAGCCCCTAAACCCCTACCCAACCCCTGACCAGTTATAGCCCACCGCCTGTGAATATTTCACGCACACTGGCATTTCTTGCCATTTTAGTGTGGCCTCAATCAGCCTCCCACTAGGCACACTAGGACCCTCGAAAACACTGTACCCATTTCGATTTACCAGAGCCCTCAAACCCCTCCCAACCCCGGACCAAAGTTATAGCCCACCGCCTCGGCGACTGCTTTCACGCACAAGGCCATTGGCATGTCTTGCCATTTTAGTGGCAGCCGATCAGAGCCTCCCACTGGGCACACGAGGACCCTCGAAAGACTGTACCCATTTCCCACGACGAGCCCCCAAACCCCTGCCCAACCCCTCATGGACCAAAGGTTATAGCCCACCGGCCTTGTGACTATTTCACGCAGCGCCATGGGTATTTCGCCATTTGGGCGTGATTCTGACCAGAGCCCAAGATCGGGCACACGAGGACCCTCGAAAAGACTGTACCCAGTTCTGACGACCAGAGCCCCAAACCCTCCCCAACTCCTCGCGGACCAGCTATAGCCCACCGCCTGGTGACTATTTCCCACGCACAAGTCACTGGTATTTCTTGCCATTTTAGGGCAGGATTCTGACCGTAGCCTCCCACTGGGCACACGAGGACCCTCGAAAAGACTATACCCATTTTTGATGACCAAAGCACCCTAAACCCCCTCCCCAACCCCCGCGGACCAAAGGCTATAGCCCACCGGCCTCGGTGTCTATTTCACGCGCGCAATTGGCATTTTTACCATTTTAGGCAGTGCCTCTGACCAGTAGGCCTCCCATCTGGCACACGAGGACTCTCGAAAAGAATGTACCCATTTCCAACGATTTAGAGCCCCCAAACCCCTCCCAACTCCTCATGGACCAAAGGCTACATAGCCCACCGCCCTGGTGACTATTTCACGCCAGCAGCGCCACTGGTATTTCTTGCCATTTTAGGCTTCTGACCGAGCCTCCCACTGGGCACACACGAGGACTCTCGAAAAGAATGTACCCATTTCCGACGACCAGAGCCCCAAAACCCCCCCCCAACCCCGCAGATCAGCATAGCCCACCGGCCTCGGTGAATATTTCACGCGCTGCGCCGCTGGGCGTTTCTTGCCATTTTAGGGCAGGATTCTGACCGTAGCCTCCCACTGGGCACACGAGGACCCTCGAAAAGACTATACCCATTTTTGATGACCAAAGCACCCTAAACCCCCTCCCCAACCCCCGCGGACCAAAGGCTATAGCCCACCGGCCTCGGTGTCTATTTCACGCGCTGCGCAGCTGGGCATTTTTTACCATTTTAGGGCAGGCCTCTGACCGTAGCCTCCCACTGGGCACACGAGGACTCTCGAAAAGAATGTACCCATTTCCGACGACCAGAGCCCCCTAAACCCCCTCCCCAACCCCCGCAGACCAAAGGCTATAGCCCACCGGCCTCGGCGACTATTTCACGCGCCGCTGGGCATGTCTTGCCATTTTAGGGCAGGCTTCTGACCGTAGCCTCCCACTGGGCACACGAGGACCCTCGAAAAGGCTGTACCAATTTCCGACGCCCAGAGCCCCAGAACTTCCCTCCCCAACCTCCGCGGACCAAAGGCTATAGCCCACTGCCTCATGATTATTTCACGCCGCTGGGCATGTCTTGCCATTTTATGGCAGGCTTCTGACCGTAGCCTCCCACTGGGCACACGAAGACCCTCGAAAAGACTGTACCCATTTCCGACGAACAGAGCCCCCTAAACCCCCTCCCCAACCCCCACGGACCAAAGGCTATATCCCACCGGACTCATGACTTATTTCACGTACTGGCCAGGCATTTCTTGCCATTTTAGGGCAGGCCTCGACCGTAGCCTCCCATCGGGCACACGAGACTCTCGAAAAGAATGTACCCATTTCCAACGCACAGAGCCCCAAACCCCTCCCCAACCCCTCAAGGGACCAGGCTATAGGCCACCGCCCTTGACTATTTCACGCCAGAGCGCTGGTATTTCTTGCCATTTTAGGTGGTTCTGACCAGTAGCCTCCCATCGACACACGAGGACCCTCAAAAGAATGTACCCATTCCCGACGACTGAACCCCCAACGCCTCCCCAACCCCGAGGACCAAGGCTATAGCCACCGGCCTTGCTGACTATTTCACGCTACCACTGGCATGTCTTGTTATTTTAGGTGTGCTTCGACCGTAGCCTCCCACGGGCACACGAGGACCCTCGGCTGTACCCATTTCCCACGCCTGAGCCCTGTAACTTCCCTCCCAACCTCCGGACCAGGCTATAGCCCACCGCCCTTTGACTATTTCACGCGCAGCGCCGCTGGGTATTTCTTGCCATTTTAGGGCAGGCTTCTGACCGTAGCCTCCCACTGGGCACACGAGGACCCTCGAAAAGACTGTACCCATTTTCGATGACCAGAGCCCCCTAAACCCCTCCCCAACCCATGCGGACCAAAGGCTATAGCCCACCGGCCTCGGCGACTATTTCACGCGCTGCGCCGCTGGGCATGTCTTGCCATTTTAGGGCAGGCTTCTGACCGTAGCCTCCAACTGGGCACACGAGGACCCTCGAAAAGACTGTACCCATTTCCGAAACCCAGAGCCCCAGAACTTCCCTCCCCAACCCCCGCGGAACAAATGCTATAGCCCATCGGCCTTGCACTGCTTCACGCGCTGCGCTGGCATTTCTGTCATTTTAGGGTAGGCTCGACCGTAGCCTCCCACGGGGCACACGAGGACCCTCGAAAAGACTCAGACCCATTTCCACCCACCGAGCCCCCTAAACCCCTCCCAACCCCCACGGACCAAAGCATATAGCCCACCGGACTTGTGACTATTTCACGCTGCGGCTTGGCATTTCTTGCCATTTTAGGGCAGGCTTCTGACCGTAGCCTCCCACTGGGCACACGAGGACCCTCGAAAAGGCTGTACCAATTTCCGACGCCCAGAGCCCCAGAACTTCCCTCCCCAACCTCCGCGGACCAAAGGCTATAGCCCACCGGCCTCGGCGACTATTTCACGCGCTGCGCCGCTAGGCATGTCTTGCCATTTTATGGCAGGCTTCTGACCGTAGCCTCCCACTGGGCACACGAGGACCCTCGAAAAGACTGTACCAATTCCGACGCCCAGAGCCCCAGAACCCCAGAACTTCCCTCCCCAACCCCCGCGGACCAAATGCTATAGCCCACCGGCCTCGGTGATTATTTCACGCGCTGCGCCGCTGGGCATTTCTTGTCATTTTAGGGTAGGCCTCTGACCGTAGCCTCCCACGGGGCACACGAGGACCCTCGAAAAGACTGTACCCATTTCCGACGACCAGAGCCCCCTAAACCCCCTCTCCAACCCCCACGGACCAAAGGCTATAGCCCACCGGACTTGGTGACTATTTCACGCGCTGCGCCGCTTGGCATTTCTTGCCATTTTAGGGCTGGCTTCTGACCGTAGCCTCCAACTGGGCACACGAGGACCCTCGAAAAGACTGTACCCATTTTCGACGAACAGAGTCCCCGAAACCCCCACCCCGACCCCCGCGGACTAGCAGGCTATAGCCCACGCCCTTGCTGATTATTTCACGCACGCTACTGGCATGTCTTTGCCATTTTAGGCATGTGCTTCCTGATCAGAGGCCTCCAACTGGGCACACGAGGACCCTCGAAAAGACTGTACCCATTTCCGACGCCCAGAGCCCCAGAACTTCCCCCCCCAACCCCCGCGGACCAAAGGCTATAGCCCACTGGCCTCGGCGACTATTTCACGCGCTGCGCCGCTTTGTATGTCTTGCCATTTTATGGCAGGCTTCTGACCGTAGCCTCCCACTGGGCACACGAGGACCCTCGAAAAGACTGTACCCATTTCCGACGCCCAGAGCCCCAGAACCCCAGAACTTGCCTCCCCAACCCCCGCGGACCAAATGCTATAGCCCATCGGCCTCGGCGACCGTTTCACGCGCTGCGCCGCTGGGCATTTCTTGCCATTTTAGGGCAGGCCTCTGACCGTAGCCTCCCACTGGGCACACGAGGACCCTCGAAAAGATTGTACCCATTTCCGACGACCAGAGCCCCCTAAACCCCCTCCCCAACCCCCGCGGACCAAAGGCTATAGCCCACCGGCCTCGGTGACTATTTCACGCGCTGCGCCGCTAGGCATGTCTTGCCATTTTATGGCAGGCTTCTGACCGTAGCCTCCCACTGGGCACACGAGGACCCTCGAAAAGACTGTACCAATTCCGACGCCCAGAGCCCTGTAACCTGTAACTTCCTCCCAACCCTCCATGACCAAATGCTATAGCCCACCGGCCTCAGTGACTATTTCACGCGCTGCGCTGCTGGGCATTTCTTGTCATTTTAGGGTAGGCCTCTGACCGTAGCCTCCCACGGGGCACACGAGGACCCTCAAAAAGACTGTACCCATTTCCGACGACCAGAGCCCCCTAAACCCCCTCTCCAACCCCCACGGACCAAAGGCTATAGCCCACCGGACTTGGTGACTATTTCACGCGCTGCGCCGCTTGGCATTTCTTGCCATTTTAGGGCTGGCTTCTGACCGTAGCCTCCCACTGGGCACACGAGGACCCTCGAAAAGACTGTACCCATTTTCGATGACCAGAGCCCCCTAAACCCCTCCCCAACCCATGCGGACCAAAGGCTATAGCCCACCGGCCCCCATGATTATTTCACGCGGCCATACATTGGGTATTTCTTGCCATTTTAGGGCAGGCCTGATCAGAGCCTCCCACTCACACGAGGACCTTCAAAACTGTACCCATTTCCGACACCCAGAGCCCCAGAACTTCCTCCCAACCTCATGGGACTAGCACATAGCCCACCGGCCCCATGACCCTTTTCACGCTACAAGGCTTGGCATTTCTTGCCATTTTAGCAGGCCTCCGACTGTAGCCTCCCGCTGGGTGCACGAGGACCCTCGAAAAGATTGTACCCATTTCACCCACTCAGAGCCCCTAAACCCCGCCCAACCCCCGAGGACCAAAGGCTATAGCCCACCGCCTCTGACTATTTCACGCTGGCGTCACTGGCATGTCTTGCCATTTTTTGGGCTGGTTCTGACCGTAGCCTCCCACTGGGCACACGAGGACCCTCGAAAGCCTGTACCCATTTCCGACGCCTGTGAGCCCTAACTTCCTCCCAACCCTCATGACTAAATGCTATAGCCCACCGGCCCATGACTATTTCACGCTGCGTCACTGGCATTTCTTGCCATTTTACGGCAGGCCTCGATCAGCCTCCCATCAAGCACACGAGGACCCTCAAAAGATTGTACCCATTTCTCACCACCAAAGCCCCTAAACCCTCTCCCCAACCCCGCTGAACCAAATGCTATAGCCCACCGCCCCATGATTATTTCACGCTGCACACTGGCATGTCTTGTTATTTTATGGCAGGCTCTGATCAGAGCCTCCCACTGGGCACATGAGGACCCTCGAAAAGACTGTACCCATTTCTGACTCCCAGAGCCCCTGTAACCCTGTAACTTCCTCCCAACCTCATGACCAAAGGCTATAGCCCACCGCCTCATGACACTTCATCGCGGCCACTGGTATTTCTTGCCATTTTAGGGCAGGCCTCGGATCAGCCTCCCCATCGGGCAAACGAGGACCCTCGAAAAACCTGTACCCATTTCCGACGCCCAGAGCCCCAGAACTTCGCTCCCCAACCCCGGGGACCAAATGCTATAGCCCACCGGCCTCCATGACAATTTCGCGCGCTAACTGGGTATTTCTTGCCATTTTAGGGCAGGCCTCTGACCGTAGCCTCCCACTGGGCACACAGAGGACCTCGAAAAATCAGACTCCATTTCCACGCCCAGAGCCCTGTAACTTCCTCCCAACCCCGCTGACCAAAGGCTATAGCCCACCGCCTCGGCTGACTGCTTACGCCAGGCCACTGGTCATTTCTTGCCATTTTAGGGCAGGCCTCTGACTGTAGCCTCCCACTGGGCACACGAGGACCCTCGAAAAGATTGTACCCATTTCCGACGACCAGAGCCCCCTAAACCCCCTGCCCAACCCCCGAGGACCAAAGGCTATAGCCCACCTGCCTTTGGCATGATTATTTCACGCGCCAGCCTACTGGCATGTCTTGCCATTTTATGGCAGGCTTGACTGATCAGAGCCTCCCACTGGGCACACGAGGACCTCGAAAAACTGTACCCATTTCCACGCCTCAGAGTCTCAGAACGCCCTTCCCAACCTCATGGACCAAAGGCTATAGCCCACCGCCCCATGCGACCATTTCCACGCGGCCATGCGCGGGGCATTTCTTGCCTTTTTAGGCAGGCCTCTGACCGTAGCCTCCCACTGGGCACACGAGGACCCTCGAAAAAACTGTACCCATTTCCGACGCCCAGAGCCCCAGAACTTCCCTCCCCAACCCCCGCGGACCAAAGGCTATAGCCCACCGGCATCGGCGACCGTTTCACGCGCTGCGCCGCTGGGCATTTCTTGCCATTTTAGGGCAAGCCTCTGACCGTAGCCTCCCACTGGGCACACGAGAACCCTCGAAAAGATTGTACCCATTTCCGACGACCAGAGCCCCCTAAACACCCTCCCCAACCCCCGCGGACCAAAGGCTATAGCCCACCGGCCTCGATAGGTATTTCAAGCGCTGCGCCTTGGCATGTCTTGCTATTTTAGGTCAGGCTTGACCGTAGCCTCCCATTGGGCACACGAGACCCTCGAAAAGACTGTACCTGCCCGACGCCTGCAGCCCTAGAACTTCCCTCCCAACCCTCATGGACCAAATGCTATAGCCCACCGCCCCGGTGACTATTTCACGCGCTGCGCCGCTTGGCATTTCTTGTCATTTTAGGGTAGGCCTCTGACCGTAGCCTCCCACGGGCACACGAGGACCCTCGAAAAGACTGTACCCATTTCCGACCCAGAGCCCCTAAACCCCTCCCCAACCCCTCATGGGACCAAAGGCTATAGCCCAACGGGCCTTCATGACACTTCACGCGCGTCTGGGCATGTCTTGCCATTTTAGGCAGTGCTTCGACCGTAGCCTCCCACCGGGCACACGAGGACCTCAAAAGACTATACCCATTCCGACACTGTGAGCCCCCAAACACCTTCCCCAACACCATGGACCAGCACATGGCCCACCGCCCCATGACTATTTGACGCTACACCGATGGGCGCTTCTACCATTTAGGCAGGCTTGACCGTAGCCTCCCACTGGGCACACGAGACCATCGAAAGACCGTGCACCCATTTCGACTACCAGAGCCCCTCAAACCCCTCCCAACCCCCATGGGACCAAAGGCTATAGCCCACTGCCCTTGACAATTTCACGCTACCGTCACTGGCATTTATTGCCATTTTAGGGCAGGCCTCTGACCGTAGCCTCCCACTGGGCACACGAGGACCCTCGAAAAGACTGTACCCATTTCTGACTACCAGAGCCCCCGAAACCCCCTCCCCACCCCCCGCGGACCAAAGGCTATAGCCCACCGGCCTCGGTGACTATTTCACGATCAAGGCCATTGGTATTTTTACTGCTTAGGGCAGCTCTGACCATAGCCTCCCACGGGGCACACGAGACCCTCGAAAAGACTTTACCCATTTCCGACGCCCTCCCAACCCCTCATGGGACTAGGCTATAGCCCACCGGCCCCATGACTATTTCACGAGTCGCCATACTGGTATTTCTTGCCATTTTAGGGCAGTGCCTGACTGTAGCCTCCCATCAAGCACGCGAGGACCCTCAAAAGACTGTACCCATTTCCCACACCCAGAGCCCCTGAACGCCCCTCCGAACCCTCATACAACGCGATAGCCCACCGCCTCCGATTATTTCATGCGCGCCATTGACATTTCTTGCCATTTTAGGGCAAGCTTCTGACCGTAGCCTACCACTAGGCACACGAGGACCCCGAAAAGACTGTACCCATTTCCGATGACCAGAGCCCTCAAACCCTCCCCATCCTCATGACCAAACGCTTATAGCCCACTGCCTCAAGGACTATTTCCACTGCTACATTGGCATTTCTTGCCATTTTACGGCAGGCCTCTAACCGTAGCCTCCCACTGGGCACACAAGGACCCTCGAAAAGACTGTACCCATTTCCGACGCCCAGAACCCCCGAACGCCCCTCCCCAACCCCCGCGGACCAAAGGCTATAGACACTACAAGAAATTTGACTTTTTAAGACGACTTTTTTTATGACTTCTACAGATTTTGTCATAAAATAGTACTTATTATGACGATTTTTTGAAATCATAGCCAATAATTTTGTCTTGGCTCATTATATATTTTGTAATCAATAATAATTGTTTTAGGACCCATTAATTTTCTGACTAAATATCATCTTTTATGACCAAAAATATGGTAGCAAAATTTTATTATAGGTGACGTAATTATTTCGTAATTGAAGGAGAAATGTGAAATTGATCAAACAATTTGTGACAAAAAAAATATTAGTCTCCAAAGCTAATATTGTTTTGCTTAATTTTGTGACCCTATTTTTTTGTCCAAGATAATTACTTATTGTAACAAAACTAGAAAATAGTCGTCTAAAATTTTATCTTAAATAATATTGTATTTCATGATCCTTTTTTCAAAGACGAATTATTTAATATCTTTTTTTTGTGATAAACTTTACATCACTAAAAAAAAGAGTAATAATCAAAGTTTTTTCTTTTTTAGAGACACATTATTGTTCTTCATACAAATTCAGGTTAACAATGTTAGATTAATAAAAAGTAAAATAATAGCCTTAAAATAATTAACTTGGATTAATAAAAAATGATAATGACTCTTTTTTTTCAAATCAATAATAAGTTATTATTAATAACAACCTTATAATAGCTTCTTTTTTATTTCTAGAAGAACCTTATAATAGTTACTTAACTTAATTATTAAGAACCTTATAATATATATTTAAAAAAAAAAACTAAAACTTAAATAAGACCCAAATCTTGACCTAACTCTTCTCCCGTCCCCGCCACTTCACTAAAAGTTACCCTTCTTTACCCCTCCAATCATGTGTGTGTGAATGATTATTTCAAAATCGCTTAACAAAGTCTCACCCATCTTGTCTTTTCTTCTACTCACGGTAATTTTCAACTCTCCTTGTATTTTTGTTCAATTTTCTTATCCGGGCATTGTTTATTGAGTAAAAGTTTTTATTTTGTCATCAAATTTGTCTTGTTTCCTCCATGTTTTTCCTTGCTAAAAAATATGTTGTTTGTTTGTTGTTTGATACGTCAGCCTGGGAGGCAACATCTCAACTCACCTCACCGTGACGGCCTTAGAATCACACCCTTGGCGCCTGAAGAACGCCACCCCACCAGTCCACCCATAGCTTTTAAGCCACTCAACAAGGTTCACCTCGCCTCCATGTACTCAAATTGTAAGTATCATTTATGAACCCAGCCAATTTAATTTTGATTAGTTTAGCTGATTGATTATGGATATATATGGTGAAATTAGGGATTGAAATTCTTAGATCTATTATTTAAATATCTTTATGCTTATCAAGTGTTTGATAAAATTCCTAAGAGAATCCAGTAAAAGGATCATTATATCTTAATTTGCAAGTATGAATTCGAAAGAATATATATTTACATATTTATAAAACCGTCAGGATTTGCAAATAAAGGACGAATGAAAGAAAAGGATCATTATATCTCCACGACCATGTTTAACTCTCAGCTTTGTTAATTGATCTCGTTTTAACTTTTCTCAATTAATTAAAAAAATCAATTGATCTCGTGTTAACTTTTCTCAATTAATTAAAAAAAATCAAATCTTTAGGCTTATGTAGCCAATAACCATTAGCATGCAATTGCGTACATAATTATTATATGGGTGGTACTTAGAATAGCTGTTACATTTTGCATGTTACGTGTCTGAAAACATGCAAATAAACGAAAGAAATTAGAAGCGAAGTTTAGTAGGTTTTGAGAAACTTTTGCAAATTTAGGATATTAAGATGAATTTGCTTTTTAATTTGGGCAGTGGATTTAGGAATTAGATGTGATGACATTAGATTCCCCTTCCCCAAAAAAAAAAATATTCCTTCATAAGAACTTCAGAAAATTGGGATCTTTCTATTATTGTTCACTTTATTTTGGTATGTAATTAATCACCGTTCTTTATTTTAAAGAAAATTGTAGCTAGTTTTAATATAATGATAAGAGTTAATATGTTATTCAAGTCCAACCGATAGAATTATAAGTTAAGAGTTATAGAATATTTAAGCTACAAAATTTTAACTATAAAATATTTGGTAGCTTTGATATGTTGGTTCAAAGGATGGTGTTGAAGCTTTGGTTTGCACAATTTGTTTAAAATGTTGTTGGATTTGCTAGGAAGTGCAAAGTGATTAAATAAACTAATAAAAGTCAACAAGTCTGATGTCTCCACCCCATGTGTTGTTGTATGTTTAATCAAAATTAATGTATTTATCTTCTTTCGTATTGGGATAATAAAAAAGCATGGAGTTTCTCCTAGTTAACTTTGTTTCAAAAGATGTATTATGTACAGTGGGCGCAAAAGGTTCAAGAGTCTCCACACAAAATCTAAATGTAAGTTTACCCATGATTATTATTATTGTTATTATTTTTTACTCAATCTCTTATTTCTTTCAACTTTATATTTATTGTAAATGTTGATTCATTGACTGCTTAATCTAGTTCAAGTTTGACACCACCTATTTAATAGATTAATCTAAAGAGTTTTGGATGCAAAATTTGTGCAAGTGAATCGAGGTTGATTATGTGTAATCTTTTGATCATATTGTTATTTTGAAGTAATATATGATCAAATTCCAGAAATAGTTTTGGGAAAATCTTTAATTTTGTAAAGATTGAAAATGATGTGCACCTTCGTCATCATCTACTACAACATTGACTCAACAAATCGAGGATTAAAATTAAATCATGAACAAAATAGCAAATATGAGGAAGTCAAGCATTCCAAGAAACAACCATGGTTTCATATATTTCTCCTTTTGTGTAATGTTATCTCATTTTCTTCTACAATGTAATCTTATTTTAGACTATTGATTTTTGCTTTACATTTTAGATTTTAGATTTGCTTGTCATGAATTATATTTGTGTTAATAATATTTTTCACTTTAAAGGTTTTTTTTCCTCATTAAATTTTGATTTCATGACTACATATTGTTACTAAATTTATGTGAGACTATATAAATTGCCTTTATAACAAATTTGAGACTAAATTATTTACTAATTGTATTTGCAAAATTGTCACAAACGACACCTACTTGAGACAATTATGTAACGTCGCGATATGTAAATTTCAACAACAAAACATAGTATCGCTTAATTGTATATTTGAACATCCAAAATGACGATTTTAATAATTATTGAGACTATTTAAATAGTCTTGAGACAAACATTATAGTCACTATAAATTACCCATTGTGACAAATATGAGTTGTCATTAATCATTGAATCTAATTTGACCATTTTAATACCATTTGTGATAATTTTAACTTAATTTTAAGACAACGATTTTTGTCGAAAAGCATATCTTTAATATGACTAAAATAATTTTGGTCATCGAATCCTTTTAAGACGGTCTTCAACTTAACGCAGTGATTATTTTTATCATAAAAAATATAAGATGACTAATTTGTTATCTTTAGTGACTAAATTTTTGTAATAAACATCATTTTCTGTAGTGAGACCACCGCCCTATGGCGACTATTTCCACTTGTTGGGTATTTTTGGCATTTTAGGCGTGCCTCCGTAGCCTCCCAGGCACACGAGGACCTCAAAAGACCCATTTCGATGACCGTGAGCCCCTAAACCCCTCCCCAACCCCAGGACTATATATAGCCCACCTTGAATATTTCACGATACTGTGTATTTTTTTACCATTTTATAGGTGCCTCTGACCGTAGCCTCCCACTGGGCACACGAGGACCCTCAAAAGATCTGACCCATTCACGCCCAGAGCTCGAACGCCCCTCCCAACCCCCGTGGACCAAAGTAGACCACCTCGGTGACTATTTCACGGCCATGCTGGGTATTTTTGGCATTTTAGGCAGGCCTCTGATCAGAGCCTCCCATCGGGCACACGAGACCTCAAAAGACTCAACCCATTTCCCACGACTGAGCTCTCAAACCCTCCCCAACCCTCGGACCAAAGGCTATAGCCCACCGCCTCAAGTGACTATTTCCCGACGCGCCGGTATTTCTTGCAATTTTAGGCAGGCCCTGACCGTAGCCTCCCACTGCACGCGAGGACCCTCAAAAGACTGTACCCATTTCCGACACATGTGAGCCCCCAACGCCCCTCCGCAACCCCCTAAACGCCATAGCCCACCGCCTCATGATTATTTCATGCGCCGCTGGACATTTCTTGCCATTTTAGGGCAGGATTCTGACCGTAGCCTCCCACTTGGCACACGAGGACCCTCGAAAAGACTGTACCCATTTCCGATGACCAGAGCCCCCGAAACCCCCTCCACATCCCCCGCGGACCAAACGCTATAGCCCACCGGCCTCAGTGACTATTTCCCGCGCTGCGCCGCTGGGCATTTCTTGCCATTTTAGGGCAGGCCTCTGACCGTAGCCTCCCACTGGGCACACGAGGACCTCGAAAAGACTGTACCCATTTCCGACGCCCAGAACCCCCGAACGCCGCTCCCCAACCTCATGGACTAAAGGCTATAGCCCACCGGCCCTCGGCGATTATTTCACGCGCTGTCACTGGCATGTCTTGCCATTTTAGGGCAGGCTTTCATCGAGCCTCCCATCACACACGAGGACCCTCAAAAGACTGTACCCATTTCCGACGACTGTGAGCCCCGAAACCCCTCCCCACCCCCTGTGGACCAAAGGCTATAGCCCACCGGCCTCATGACTATTTCACGCGGCCACTGGTATTTCTTCCTATTTTTGGGCATGGTTCTGTTCGTAGCCTCCCACTGGCACACGAGGACCCTCAAAAACTGTACCCATTTCCGACGCCTGCAACCCTAGAACTTCCTCCCAACCCCGGGACCAAAGGCTATAGCCCACCGCCTGTGACCATTTCACGCGCTGCGCTGGGCATTTCTTGCATATTTTAGGGAGGCTCGACCGTAGCCTCCCACTGGGCACACGAGGACACTTGAAAAACTGTACCCATTTCCGACCACCAGAACCTCGAACCCCTCCCCAACCCCTCATGGACCAAAGGCTAAAGACCACCGCCCCATGACTGTTTCACGCGATGCACTGGGCATTTCTTGTACTTTTAGGGCAGGCTTCTGACCAGAGGCCTCCCACCTGGCACACGAGGACCCTCGAAAAGACTGTACCCATTTCCGGCGACCGAGCCCCCAAGCCCCTCCCCAACCCTCAGACCAAAGCCTATAGCCCACCGCCCTCATGATTATTTCTCGTGCGCAGCTGGGCATTTTGCCATTTTGGCATGTGCTCGACCAGTAGCCTCCCACTCACACGAGGACCCTCAAAAGACTGCATATTTCCACGACTGCAGAGCCTCAGAACCCTCTTCCCAACCCCCATGACCAGCTATAGCCCACTGCCTTGTGGACTTATTTCACGCGCCAAGGCCACTGGCATTTCTTGCCATTTTAGGGCAGGCCTCTCAATCAGAGCTTCCCACCGGGCACACTAGGACCCCCAAAAGATTGTACCCATTTCCGACAACCAGAGCTCAAACACCCTCCCAATCCTCATGGGACCAAAGGTTATAGCCCACCGCCTCGGTGATTATTTCACGCTACTACTGGCATTTCATGCCATTTAGGGAGGCCTCTGACCGTAGCCTCCCACTGGGCACACGAGGACCCTCAAAACATCAGCACTGATTCACGCCAGAGCCCATGAACGCCGCCTCCCAACCCCTCATGGACCAAAGGCTATAGCCCACCGGCCCTGGGCGATTATTTCACGTGCTGGCGCTGACATTTCTTGCCATTTTAGGGCAGGATTATGACTGAGCCTCCCACTGGGCACACGAGGACCTCAAATGACTGTACCATTTCCGATGCCCAGAGCCCCGAACGCCCCTCCCAACCCTCAAGGACCAAAGGCTATAGCCCACCGGGTCTCGCGATTATTTCACGTGTTGCGCCTGCTGGACATTTCTGGCCATTTTAGGGCATGATTATGATCAGTAGCCGCCACTGGCACATGAGGACCGGCCGAAAAGGCTGTACCCATTTCCGACGCCCGTAGCCTCCAAACACCTCTCCCAACCCCTCATGGACCAAAGGCTATAGCCCACCGCCCGGTTAGTATTTCACGCACAGCGCCACTGGCATTTCTTGCCATTTTAAGGCAGGCCTCTGACCAGTAGCTTCCCACTGGGCACACGAGGACCTCGAAAAGACTGTACCCATTTCCGACGCCTGTGAGCCTCAACGCCTCTTCCCCAACCCCATCCGACCAAAGGCTATAGCCCACCGCCTCATGACTATTTCACGCGCTGCGCCGCCTGCATTTCTTGCAATTTTAGAGCAGGCCTCGACCAGACTCCCACTGGGCACACGAGGGCCTCTAAAAGATCAGACCCATTTCGATGCCCAGTGAGCCCTGTAACTTCCCTCCCAACCCCTGGACCAAAAGTGCTATAGCCCACCGCCCGCTGACACTTTCACGCGCTGCGCCGCTAGGCATGTCTTGCCATTTTAGTGCAGGCTTGACCATAGCCTCCCACTGGGAACACGAGGACCTCGAAAAGACTGTACCCATTTCACTACCAGAGCCCCCAAACCCTCCCCAACCCCTCATGACCAAAGGCTATAGCCCACCGCCTCATGATTATTTCACGAGCTGCGCTGGACATTTCTTGCCATTTTAGGGCAGGCGTCTGAGCTTAGCCTCCCACTGCGCACATGAGGACCCTCAAAAAGACTGTACCCATTTCCGACGCCCAGTGCCCCCGAAGGCCCCTCCCCAACCCCCGCGGACCAAAGGCTATAGCCCACCGTCTCAAGCGACTATTTCACGTGTTGCGCCATTGACATTTCTTGCCATTTTAGGCAGGCTTTTGACCGTAGCCTCCCATCAAGCACACGAGGACCTCGGGGCTGTACCCATTTCCGACAACCAGAGCCCCCCAACCCCCTCCGCAACCCCCGCGGTCCAAAGGCTATAGCCCACCGCCCTTGTGACTATTTCATGCTGCCAGCTGGGCATTTCTTGCCATTTCAGTGGCAAGCCTCTGACCGTAGCCTCCCACTGGGCACACACGAGGACCTCAAAAGATCAGACTGATTTCCGACGCCCAGAGCCCCGAACGCCGCCTCCCAACCTCATGACCAAAGGCTATAGCCCACCGGCCTCGGCGACTATTTCACGCGCTGCGCCGCTGGACATTTCTTGCCATTTTAGGGCAGGCTTCTGACCTTAGCCTCCCACTGGGCACACGAGGACCCTCCAAAAGACTGTACCCATTTCCGACGCGCAGAGCCCCCGAACGCCCCTCCCCAACCCCCGCGGAAAGGCTATAGCCCACCAGTCTCGGCGACTATTTCACGTGCTGCGCCGCTGGACATTTCTTGCCAGTTTGGGGCAGGCTTCTGACCGTAGCCTCCTACTGGGCACACGATGACCCTCGAAAAGGCTGTACCCATTTCCTCACCACTGCCCCGAAGACCCTACCCAACCCCTCAAGGACTGTGTTATAGCCCACCTGTCTCGGCGACCATTTCACGTGCTGCGCCGCTGGTAATTTCTTGCCATTTTAGGGCAAGCCTCTCACCGTAGCCTCCCACTGGGCACACGAGGACCCTCGAAAAGTCTGTACCAATTTCCGATGCCCAGAGCCCTTAACTTCCCATCGAACCCTCATGACCAAAGGCTATAGCCCACTGCCTCATGATTATTTCACGCGCCATTGACATTTCTTGCCATTTTAGGGCAGGCTTCCGACCTTAGCCTCCCACTGGGCACACGAGGACCCTCCAAAAGACTGTACCCATTTCCGACGCGCAGAGCCCCCGAACGCCCCTCCCCCACCCCCGCGGAAAGGCTATAGCCCACCAGTCTCGGCGACTATTTCACGTGCTGCGCCGCTGGACATTTCTTGCCATTTTAGGGCAGGCTTCTGACCGTAGCCTCCCACTGGGCACACGATGACACTCGAAAAGGCTGTACCCATTTCCAATGACCAAGGCCCCTAAAGACCCTACCCAACCCCTCAAGGACTGTGTTATAGCCCACCGGGTCTCGTGGACTATTTCACGCCATGCGCTACTGGCATTTCTTGCCATTTTAGGCAAGCCTCTCACCGTAGCCTCCCATCACACGAGGTACCTCGAAAAGTCTGTACCAATTTCCGATGCCCAGAGCCCTTAACTTCCCCATCGAACCCCTCATGACCAAAGGCTATAGCCCACCGCCCCATGACACTTCACGCGATGCGCCGCTGGGCATTTCTTGCCATTTTAGGGCAGGCTTCTGACCGTAGCCTCCCACTAGGCACACGAGGAGCCTCGAAAAGACTGTACCAATTTCTGATGACCAGAGCCCCCGAACCCCCCTCCCCAAGCCCTGTGGACCAAAGGCTATAGTCCACCGGCCTCGGCGAGTATTTCACGCGCTGCGCCGCTGGGCATTTCTTATCATTTTAGGGCAGGCTTTTGACCGTAGCCTCCCATCACACACGCTGACCTCGAAAATTCTGTACCCATTTCCGACGCCCAGAGCCCCCGAATCCCCCTACCCAACCCCTCATGACCAAAGGCTATAGCCCACTGCCGACTATTTCACCTGCCGCACCACTGGCATTTCTTGCCATTTTAGGGAAGGCTTCTGACCGTAGCCTCCCACTGAGCACACTAGGACCCTCGAAAAGACTGTACATATTTATGACGACCAGAGCCCCTAATCCTCCCCAACCTCAAGGACTAAAGGCTATAGCCCACCGCCTTGTGACTATTTCACACAAGGCCATTGGCATTTCTTGCCATTTTAGGGTAGGCTTCTGACCGTATCCTCCCACTGGGCACACTAGGACCCTTGAAAATACTATACCCATTTTTGATGCCCAGAGCCCCCGAACCCCCCTCCCCAACCCCCGAGGACCAAAGGCTATAGGCCACCGGCCTCAGCGAGTATTTCTCGCACAGGCGCTGGCATTTCTTATCATTTTAGGCAGGCTTTTGACCAGAGCCTCCCACTGGGCACACGCGACCTCGAAAAACTGCACTCATTTCCGACACCCAGTGCCCCCGAACCCCCCTCCTCAACCCTCATGACCAGTACTATAGCCCACCGCCTGCTGACTATTTCACGTGGCGCTCATTGGCATTTCTTGTTATTTTAGGGCATGTGCTTCTGACCGTAGCCTCCCACCGAGCACACTAGGACCCTCAAAAAAGACTGTACATATTTATGACGACTGTGAGCCCCCGAATCCTCCCCACCAATCATGACCAAAGGCTATAGCCCACCGCCTGTGACTATTTCACGCCAAGGCCACTGGCATTTCTTGCCATTTTAGGTAGGCTTGATCAGATCCTCCCACTGGGCACACTAGGACCCTTGAAAAGACTATACCCATTTCTGATGCCCAGAGCCCCCGAACCCCCCTCCCCAAGCCCCGTGGACCAAAGGCTATAGTCCACCGGCCTCGGCGAGTATTTCACGCGCTGCGCCGCTGGGCATTTCTTATCATTTTAGGGCAGGCTTTTGACCGTATCCTCCCACTGGGCACACGCGGACCCTCGAAAAAACTGTACCCATTTCCGACGCCCAGAGCCCCCGAACGCCCCTCCTCAACCCCCGCGGACCAAAGGCTATAGCCCACCGGCCTCAGCGACTATTTCACGCACAAGGCCATTGGTATTTCTTGCCATTTTAGGGCATGTGCCTGATCAGAGCTCCCACTGGGCACACGAGGACCTCAAAAGACTGTACTTATTTCCCACGCACTGAGCCCCTGAAACACCCTCCCCAATCCCTCATGGGACTAAAGGCTATAGCCCACCGGCCCTGTGACTAATTCACGCTACTGTGTCACTTGGCATTTCTTGCCATTTTAGGGCAGCCTCGACCAGCCTCCCACCGGGCACACGACGACTCTCAAAAGACTGACCCATTTCTCATGCCTAGAGCCCTGTAACTTCCCCCCAACCCCCGCTGGGACCAGTATTATAGCCCACCGGCCCTGTGACAATTTCACGCGATGCGCTGGCATGTCTTGCCATTTTACTAAGAAGCTCGACCGTAGCCTCCCATCAAGGCACACGAGGACCGTCGAAAAGACTGTACCCATTTCCGACGACCAGATCCCTCAAAACCCCCTCCCTAACCCCCGTGGTCCAAAGGCTATAGCCCACCGGCTGGCGATTATTTCACGCGTCACTGGGCATTTTTGCCATTTTAGGGCAGTGCTTCGACCGTAGCCTCCCACTGGGCACACGAGGACCTCAAAGGCTGTACATATTTCTCATGACCAGAGCCTCTCAAACCCCTCCCCAACCCCCGCAGTAAAGGCTATAGCCCATGTGCCTCAGGATTATTTCACGCGGCCACTGGTATTTCTTGCCATTTTAGGGTAGGCCTCTGACCGTAGCTTCCCACTGGGCACCCGAGGACCCTCGAAAAGACTGTACCCATTTCCGACGCCCAGAGCCCCCGAACTGCCCTTCCCAACCCCCGCCGATCAAAGGCTATAGCCCACCGGCCTCGGCGACTATTTCACGCGCTGCGCCGCTGGGCATTTCTTGCCATTTTAGGGCAGGCCTCTGACCATAGCCTCCCACTGGGCACACGAGGACCCTCGAAAGATCACTCCATTTCCGACGCCCAGAGCCCCCGAACGCCGCCTCCCCAACCTCAAGGCCAAAGGCTATAGCCCACCGGCCTCATGATTATTTCACGTATACGCTGCTGACATTTCTTGCCATTTTAGGGCAGGTGATTATGACCGTAGCCTCCCATCAAGGCACACGAGACCTCAAAAGGCTGTACCCATTTCCGACGACCGTAACCTCCAAACACCCTCCCCAACCCCGCAGACTAGTATAGCCCACCGCCCTTGACTATTTCACGCGCTGGCATTTCTTATCATTTTAGGCAGGCTTTTGACAGATCCTCCCACCGGGCACACGCGACCTCAAAAACTGTACCCATTTCCGACGCCCAGAGCCCCCGAACGAACCTCCTCAACCCTCGCGGACCAAAGGCTATAGCCCACCGGCCTCAAGAATTATTTCACGCTACATTGGTATTTCTTGCCATTTTAGGCAGTGCCTCGATCAGAGCTCCCACTGGGCACACGAGACCCTCAAAAGACTGTGACTTATTTCCACGACTGTGAGCCCCTGAAACACCCTCCCCAATCCTCATGGACCAGGCTATAGCCCACCGCCTCGTGACTAATTCACGCTACGTCATTGGGCATTTCTTGCCATTTTAGGCAGCCTCGACCGTAGCCTCCCACCGGGCACACGACGACTCTCGAAAGATCAGACTCCATTTCGATGCCCAGAGCCCTGTAACTTCCCCCAACCCCATGGGACCAGTATTATAGCCCACCGGCCTTGGTGACAATTTCACGCGATGCGCCACTGGCATGTCTTGCCATTTTACGGCAGGCCTGACCGTAGCCTCCCAATCAAGCACACGAGACCGGGTCAAAAGACTGCACCCATTCCTGACGCACCAGATCCTCAAAACCCCTCCCTAACCCCTGTGGTCCAAAGGCTATAGCCCACCACCAAGGCGATTATTTCACGCTGCCACTGGCATTTCTTGCCATTTTAGGCAGTGCTTGACCGTAGCCTCCCACTGGGCACACGAGGACCCTCGAAAAGGCTGTACATATTTCCGATGACCAGAGCCCCCGAAACACCCTCCCCAACCCCCGCAGAACAAAGGCTATAGCCCACCGGCCTCTGTGACTATTTCACGCGCTGCGCCGCTGGGTATTTCTTGCCATTTTAGGGTAGGCCTCTGACCGTAGCTTCCCACTGGGCACCCGAGGACCCTCGAAAAGACTGTACCCATTTCCGACGCCCAGAGCCCCCGAACTCCCCTCCCCAACCCCCGCCGATCAAAGGCTATAGCCCACCGGCCTCGGCGACTATTTCACGCGCTGCGCCGCTGGGCATTTCTTGCCATTTTAGGGCAGGCCTCTGACCGTAGCCTCCCACTGGGCACACGAGGACCCTCAAAAAGACTGTACCCATTTCCGACGCCCAGAGCCCCCGAACGCCGCTCCCCAACCCCCGCGGGCCAAAGGCTATAGCCCACCGGTCTCGGCGACTATTTCACGTGCTACGCCGCTGGACATTTCTTGCCATTTTAGGGCAGGATTATGACCGTAGCCTCCCATCACACGAGACCCTCGAAAAGGCTGTACCCATTTCCGACGACTGTAACCTCCAAACACCCTCCCAACCCCCGCAGACTAAAGGCTATAGCCCACCGCCTTGTTGACTATTTCACGCGCTGCGCTGGGCTTTTCTTGCGTTTTTATGGCAGGCATCTGATCAGAGCTCCCCATCACACGAGGACCCTCGAATGACTGTACCCATTTCCGACGCCTGAGCCCTCGAACGCCCCTCCCCAACCCTCATGGATCAAAGGCTATAGCCCACTGTCTCCATGACTATTTCATGTGCTGCGCCACTGACATTTCTTGCCATTATAGGGCATGATTATGACCGAGCCTCCCACTGGCACACACGAGGACCCCTCGAAAGGCTGTACCCATTTCCCGACGGCCAGAGCCTCCCAAACACCCTCCCCAACCTCACAAGACCAAAGCCTATAGCCCACCGGCTTTGGTGACTATTTCCACGCATGCGCCATGGCATTTTTTGCCATTTTAGGGCAGGCCTCTGAAGTAGATTCCCACTGGGCACACGAGGACCCTCGAAAAGACATTACCCATTTCGACCACTGTAGCTTCCGAACGCCTCCCAACCCCTCACGACCAGCACAGGCTAAGCACTGCCTCGGCGAATATTTCACGTGTTGCGCCGCTGGTATTTCTTGCAATTTTAGAGCAGGCTCCTGATCAGACTCCCACTGCACACGAGGACCCTCGAAAGATCAGACTCCATTTCTGATGCCCGAGCCCTAACTTCCCTCCCCAACCCACGCGGACTAAAGGCTATAGCCCACCGGCCTCGCTGACAATTTCACGCGCTGCGCCGCTGGGCATGTCTTGCCATTTTAGTGCAGGCGTCTGACCGTAGCCTCCCACCTGCACACGAGGACCTCGAAAGACTGTACATATTTCACGACTGAGCCCCCGAACCCCTCCCAACCCCCGCCCAGTTATTATAGCCCACCGGCCTCGGTGACTATTTCCACGCGCCATGCCACTATGCCATTTTAGGGCAGGCCCCTGACCGTAGCTTCCCATCAAGTGCACGAGGACCTCGAAAAGATTGTACCCATTTCCGACGCCCAGAGCCCCGAACGCCTCTCCCAACCTCAAGGGACCAGTATAGCCCACTGCCTTGGTGATTATTTCACGCGCCATGACGCCATGCTTTTTGCCATTTTAGGCCAGGCCTCTAACCGTAGCGTCCCACTGGGCACACGAGGGACCTCGAAAAGACTGTACCCATTTCCGAAGCCCAGAGCCCCGGAACGCCCCACCCCAACGCGCCGACCAGTTATAGCCCACCGCCCTTGTGACTAACTCCACGGCCAGTCACTGGCATTTCTTGCCATTTTAGGCAGGCCTGACCGTAGCCTCCCATCGACAACTGAGGACCATCAGAAGACTGTACCCATTTCCGATGCGACCAGAGCTCCTCAAACCACCTCCCAACCCCTCAAGGACCAAAGGCTATAGTCCACAGGCCTCGGCGAGTATTTCACGCGCTGCGCCGCTCGGTATTTCTTATCATTTTAAGGCAGGCTTCTGACCGTAGCCTCCCACTGGGCACACGAGGACCCTCGAAAAGACTGTACCAATTTCCGAAACCCAGATCCACCCAAACACCCAACCCCAACCCCTGCAGAGACCAAAGGCTATAGCCCACCGCCTCACATTATTTTATGCGCTGCTGGCTATTTCTTGCCATTTTATGGCAGGCCTCTGACCTTATCCTCCCACTGGGCACACGAGAACCCTTGAAAAGACTGTACATATTTCCGACGACCAGAGCCCCCGAACCCCACCCAACCCTCAAGGGACCAGCACATAGCCCACTGCCTCGCCGACACTCACGCGATGCGCCATTGGCATGTCTTACATTTTAGTGCAGTGCTTCCGATCCGTAGCCTCCCATCGGGCACACGAGGACCTCGAAAAGACTGTACATATTTCCGACGACTGTAGCCCCTCAAAACCCTCCCAACGCTGCCGACCAGCATAGCCCACCGCCCTGTGACTAATTCACGCTGGCGCCTGGCTGGGCATTTCTTGCCATTTAAGGCACGGCACTGACCGTAGCCTCCCACTGGGCACACGAGGACCTCAAAAGACTGTACCCATTTCTCGACGCCCCTGTAACTTCCTTCCCAACCCCCATGGACCAAAGGCTATACTCCCAATCCATGACTGCTTTCACGCCACACACTGGCATTTCTTGCCATTTTAAGGCAGTGCTTCCTGATCAGTAGCCTCCCACTGGGCACACGAGGACCCTCAAAAGACTGCACCCATTTATATGACCAGAGCCTCCAAACCCTCCCCAACCTCCGCTGACTAGCATATAGCCCACCTGCCCTGTAATTAGCTTTTACTACGCACAGCCACTGGCATTTTCTTTGCCATTTTAGGGCATGTGCCTCGACTGCATTCCTCCCACCTGGCACACGAGGACCCATGGAAAGATCACTGTGACCATTTCTGGCGACCGTGAGCCCCCAACCCTCCCCAACCTCAAGGGACTAGCAGCTATAGCCCACCAGCCCCGGCGCGATCGCTTCTGTGCTACTGCATCTGGCATTTCTTGCCATTTTAGTGCAGTGTGCCTCCCACCGTAGCTTCCCACCGGGCACACGAGACACCAAAAGAATGTACCCATTTCTCGACCTCACGTGCCCCAAACCCCTCCCTAACCACCAAGGACCAGCTATAGTAGCCCACCGCCCCGGACTATTTCCCACGCTCTGGCCTACTGGGCATTCCTTGCCATTTTGTGTATGTGCTTCTCGACCGTAGCCTCCCACCTGGCACACTAGGAGCCCCGACAAGCCTGCACCCATTTCCACGCCCGTAACCCCAGAACTTCCTTCCCCAACCTCAAGGGACAAAGGCTATAGCCCACCGCCCTACTTGACTGCTTCATTGCTGGCCAATACTGGCATTTCTGCCATTGAGGGCAGGCTCGACCAGTAGGCCTCCCACCTGGGCACACGAGGACTCTCGAAAAGAATGTACCCATTTCCCACGACTGTGAGCCCCGTAACTTCCCTCCCAACCCCCGGGACCAAAGGCTATAGCCCACCTGCCCCAGTGACTGCTTTCACGCGCTGCGCCACTTGTATTTTTGCCATTTTAGGCAGTCTGACCGTAGCCTCCCAATCTGGGCACACGAGGACTCTCGAAAAGACTGTACCCATTTTCATGACCAGAGCCCCTAAACCCTCCCCAACCTCATGACCAGTACAGCCCACCGGCCCGAGGACTATTTCACGAGCTGCGCTGGGCATTTTTTTTGCCATTTTAGGCAGGCCTCGACAGCTTCCCACCGGGCACACGAGACCCTCGAAAGACTGTACCCATTTCTCGACGACTGTGAGCCCTCAAACCCCTCCCAACCCCTGTGGGACCAAAGGCTATAGCCCACCGCCTGGCTGATTATTTCACGCCTCAAGGCCATTGGCATTTCTTCCCATTTTAGGGCAAGCTCGACCAGAGCCTCCCATCGGGCACACACGAGGACCCTCGAAAAGACTGTACTCCAATTTACGGCGACCTGTGAGCTCCCCAAAACCCCTCCCCAACCCCTCAAGGACCAAAGGCTATAGCCCACCTCTTTGGTATATTTCACGCACACTTGGCATTTTTTGCCATTTTAGGGCATGTGCCTGATCAGAGCCTCCCACTGGGCACACGAGGACCCGCGAAAAGACTGTACCCATTTCCGATGACCAGAGCCCCCCAACCCCCCAACCCCTCATGGACCAAAGCATAGCCCACCGCCCTTGTCTATTTCACGTGCGCGCCACTGGTTTTTTTGCCATTTTAGGCATGTGCCTCTGACCGTAGCCTCCCACTGGGCACACGAGGACCCTCGAAAAGACTGTACCCATTTGCGACGACCAGAGCCCCCTAAACCCCCTCCCCAACCCCTCAAGGACCAGTTATAGCCCACTGCCTCGCGACTGCTTCACGCTGCTGCAATCACTGGCATTTCTTGCCATTTTAGGCAGGCCTCACCAGTAGCCTCCCACGTGCAACACGAGGACCCTCGAAAAGAATGTACCCATTTGCGACGACCAGAGCCCCCTAAACCCCCTCCCCAACCCCCGCGGACCAAAGGCTATAGCCCACCGCCCTTGTGACTATTTCACGTGCCACTGGCATTCTTGCCATTTTAGTGTGCTTCTGATCAGTAGCCTCCCACCGGGCACACGAGACTCTCAAAAGACTGCATTTCATGGCGACCAGAGCCCCTAAACCCCTCCCCAACCCCTCATGACCAAAGGCTATAGCCCACCGGCCTCGAGGACTATTTCACGAGCTGCGCTACTGGCATTTTTTGCCATTTGTGTGCCTCGACCGTAGCCTCCCATCAAGCACGAGGACCCTCAAAAGACTGTACCCATTATGACCAGAGTCAGAACCCCTCCCCAACCCTCATGACCAAAGGCTATAGCCCACCGCCTTGCTGCCTATTTCAAGCATCAAGGCACATTGGCATTTTTGCCATTTTAGGCAGGCCTCAATCAGAGCCTCCCACTGGGATACGAGACCTCGAAAAGACTGTACCCATTTCTCGATGACCAGAGCCCCTCAAACCCCTCCCAACCCCTCATGGACCAAAGGCTATAGCCCACCGCCTCGACTGCTTCACGCGCTACGCTGGCATTTCTTGCCATTTTAGGCAGGCTTCCTGACCGTAGTCTCCCACTGGGCACACGAGACCCTCGAAAAGATCTGTACCCATTTCGACGCCGTGAGCCCTGTAACTTCCTTCCCAACCCCGCTGGACCAGTTATATACCCCACCGCCTTTGGCTGACTGCTTTACACGCTGCCACTGGCATTTCACATTTTAGTGTGCAGCTTGATCAGTAGCCTCCCACTGGGCACACGAGACCCTCGAAAAGACTGCACCCATTTGCGATGAGCCCCCCTAAACCCTCCCCAACCCCTCATGGGACCAAAGTTATAGCCCACCGCCTTTGTTCTATTTCACGCGCTGCGCAGCTGGGCATTTTTTGCCATTTTTGTATGCCTGACTGCACCTCCCACTGGGCACACGAGACCCGCTGAAAGATCTGTACCCATTTCCGGCGACCAGAGCCCCCAAACCCCTCCCAACCCCGCTGGACCAGGCTATAGCCCACCAGCCTCGGCGACTGCTTTCACGCGCCGCATCACTGGCATTTCTTGCCATTATTTAGGTGCTTCCTGACCGTAGCCTCCCACCGGGCACACGAGGACACCTCGAAAAGAATGTACCCATTCTCACGACTGAGCCCCTAAACCCCTCCCCAACCCTCATGGACCAGTTATAGCCCACCGGCCTCGTGACTATTTCACGCTCATACTACTGGCATTCCTTGCTATTTTAGGGCAAGCTTCGATCAGAGCCTCCCACTGGCACACGAGGACCTCGAAATACTCACCCATTTCCGACGCCTGTAACCCCAGAACTTCCTTCCCAACCCCTCAAGGACCAGTTATTATAGCCCACCGCCTCGGCGACTGCTTTCACACAAGGCCATTGGCATTTCCATTTTAGGCAGTGCTTCTGACCGTAGCCTCCCACCGGGCACACGAGGACTCTCAAAAGAATGTACCCATTTCACGACCTGAGCCCTGTAACTTCCCTCCCCAACCTCATGGGACCAAAGGCTTATAGGCCACCGCCCATGACTGCTTCACGCACTGCTACTGGTATTTTTGCCATTTTTAGTGCCTCTAACCGTAGCTCCCATCGGGCACACGAGGACTCTCAAAAGACTGCACCCATTTTCGATAACCAGAGCCCCTAAACCCCTCCCCAACCCCTCATGGACCAAAGGCTATAGCCCACCGCCTCGAGGACTATTTCACGAGCGCGCCACTGGCATTTTTGCCATTTTAGGCAGCCTCGATCAGAGCCTCCCACTGGGCACACGAGGACCCTCAAAAGACTGCACCCATTTCGATGACCAGAGCAATCAGAATCCCTCCCAACCCTCAAGGGACCAAGGCTATAGCCCACCGCCTTTGTCTATTTCACGCACACACTGGCATTTTTTGCCATTTTAGGGCATGTGCCTGACCTCAGAGCCTCCCACTGGGCACACGAGGACCCTCAAAAGACTGTACCCATTTCAAGACCAGAGCCCTCGAAACCCCTCCCCAACCCTCATGACCAAAGGCACATAGCCCACCGCCTTGCTGACTTATTTCACGCCTCAAGGCCATTGGCATTTCTTCCCATTTTAAGTGGTTCTGACCAGCCTCCCACTGGGCACACGAGACCCTCGAAAAGACTGCACTAATTTACGATGACCAGAGCTCTAAACCCTCCCCAACCCCTGGGACCAAAGGCTATAGCCCACCGCCTTTGTCTATTTCACGCGCCACCATGGCATTTTTTGCTATTTTAGTGTGCCTCCGACTGTAGCCTCCCACTGGGCACACGAGGACCCGCTGAAAAGATCAGACCCATTTCGATGACCAGAGCCCCAAACCCCTCCCAACCCTCATGACCAAGCTTATAGCCCACCGCCCTTTGTCTATTTCACGCACAAGGCTGGCATTTTTGCCATTTTAGGGTGCCTCGACCGTAGCCTCCCATCACACGAGGACCCAAAAGACTGTACCCATTTCCATGACTGTGAGCCCCAGAACTTCCTCCCCAACCCCCGGGACCAGTTATAGCCCACTGCCCTTGCTGACTGCTTTCACGCGCACAAGCGCTGGTATTTTTGCCATTTTAGGCAGTGTGCCTCTGACCAGTAGCCTCCCACCTGGGCACACGAGGACTCTCGAAAAGACTGTACCCATTTTCGATAACTGTGAGCCCCTAAACCCCTCCCCAACCCTCGGACTAGGGGCTATAGCCCACCGGCCCTTGCTGCCTATTTCATTACGTCACTACTGGCATTTTTGCCATTTTAGTGGCAGTGCCTCTGACTGTAGCCTCCCACTGGGACCACGAGGACCCTCGAAAAGACTGTACCCATTTCGACGCACCAGTGAGCCCCTCTGAAACCCTCCCAACCCCTCATGGGACCAGTATTATAGCCCACCGGCCTTGGCTGACTGCTTTCACGCGCTGCGCTGGCATTTCTTGCCATTTTAGGCAGGCTGACCGTAGTCTCCCACTGGGCACACGAGGACCCTCGAAAAGACTCAGACTCCATTTCGACGCCTGTAACTGGAACTTGCTTCCCAACCCTCATGACCAGTTATAGCCCACCGCCTCGACTGCTTTTCACGCCACAAGGCCTGGCATTTCTTGCCATTTTGTATGTGCTTCTGACCGTAGCCTCCCACTGGGCACACGAGGACCCTCAAAAGACTGCACCCATTTGGCGATGACCAGAGCCCCTAAACCCCTCCCCAACCCTCATGGACCAAAGGCTATAGCCCACGCCTTGTGATCTATTTCACGCGCTACTGGCTGGCATTTTTGCCATTTTAGGGCAGTGCCTCGACCGAAGCCTCCCACCGGGCACACGAGGACCCGCGAAAACACTGTACCCATTTCCGATGAACAGAGCCCCCAAACCCCACCCCAACCCTCATGACCAAAGGCTATAGCCCACTGCCCTGCTTTCACGCTGCATCACTGGCATTTTTACCATTTTAGTGTGCCTCACCAGTAGCCTCCCACTGGGCACACGAGTACCCTCGAAAAGAATGTACCCATTTCCGACGTCCAGAGCCCCCTAAACCCCCTCCCCAACCCCCGCGGACCAAAGGCTATTGCCCACCGGCCTCGGTGACTATTTCACGCCTCAAGGCCATTGGCATTCCTTGCCATTTTAGGTGTGCTGACCGTAGCCTCCCAATCGGGCACACGACGACCCTAAAAGACTGTACCCATTTCCGACGCCCAGAGCCCTGTAACTCCTCCCAACCCTCATGGACCAGGCTATAGCCCACTGCTGACTGCTTCATCACTGCTCATTGGCATTTCTTGCCATTTTAGGCGTGCTTCTGACCAGAGCCTCCCACCGGGCACACGACGACTCTCGAAAAGAATGTACCCATTTCACGACTGTGAGCCCTAACTTCCTCCCAACCCCTCATGACCAAAGTTATAGCCCACCGGCCTCATGACCTTTTCACGCACTGGCACTGGTATTTTTTGCCATTTTAGGCATGTGCCTCTGACCGTAGCCTCCCACTGGGCACACGAGGACTCTCGAAAAGACTGTACCAATTTTCGATGACCAGAGCCCCTAAACCCCCTCCCCAACCCCCGCGGACCAAAGGCTATAGCCCACCGGCCTCGAGGACTATTTCACGAGCTGCACATTGGCATTTTTGCCATTTTAGGTGCCTCTGACCGTAGCCTCCCACGGGCACACGAGGACCCTCAAAAGACTGTACCCATTTCATGACCAGAGCAATCAGAACCCCCTCCCCAACCACTGGACCAAAGGCTATAGCCCACCGGCCCTTGTCTATTTCACGCGCTGCGCTGGTATTTTTGCCATTTTAGGCAGTGCCTCTGACCGTACCCTCCCACCGCGCACACGAGGACTCTCAAAAGAATGTACCCATTCTCACGACCAGAGCCCCTAAACCCCTCCCCAACCCCAAGGGACTAGGCTATAGCCCACTGCCTTGTGACTTATTTCACGCACAAGCGCTTGGGCATTTCTTGTTATTTTTGGCAAAGCCTGACCGTAGCCTCCCAGGGCACACGAGGACCCTCGAAAAGACTGTATCCATTTCTGACGACCAACCCCAAACCCCTCCCCAACCCCTCAAGGACCAAAGGCTATAGCCCACTGCCTTTGGTGACTATTTCACGCTGCGCACTGGCATGTCTTGCCATTTTAGGCAGGCTTGACCATAGCCTCCCACCGGGCACACGATAACCCTCGAAAAGTCTGTCCCCATTTACGACGCCTGAGCCCTGTAACTTCCTCCCAACCCCTCATGACCAGCAGGCTATAGCCCACCGCCCTTGAATATTTCACGCACGCGGCCACTGGCATGTCTTGCCATTTTAGGGCAGGCTTGTGACCGTAGCCTACCACTGGGCACACGAGGACGATCGAAAAGACTGTACCCATTTCTGACAACCAGAGCCCCCGAAACCCCCTCGCAAACCCTCATGGACCAAAGGCTATAGCCCACCGGCCTCGGCGACTGCTTTCACACGCTGCTGGGGCATTTTTGTTATTTTAGGGCAGGCTTCGACCGTAGCCTACCACCGGGCACACGAGGACTCTCGAAGAATGTACCCATTTCACGACCAGAGCCCTCAACTTCCTCCCAACCCCATGGACCAAAGTTATAGCCCACCGCCTCATGACTGCTTTCACGCACAAGGCCATTGGTATTTTTGCCATTTTAGGCAGTGCCTCGACCAGTAGCCTCCCATCACACGAGGACCTCGAAAAGACTGTACCCATTTTCGGCGACCAGAGCACCCTTAAACCCCTCCCCAACCTCAAGGCTATAGCCCACCGCCCTTGTTCTATTTCACGCTGCGCCATATTATTTTTGCCATTTTAGGCAGGCCTCGACCAGTAGCCTCCCGATGGGCACACGAGGACCCTCAAACGAATGTACCCATTTCCCACGACAGAGCCTCAAACCCTCCCCAACCCCCGCTGGAGCAAAGGCTATAGCCCACCGCCTCGGTGACTATTTGACGCGCGTCACTGGGCATGCTTGCCATTTTAGGGCAGGCTTGACCAGAGCCTCCCAAAGTACACGAGGACCTCGAAAAGACTGTACTCCATTTCCACGACCTGAGCCCCTAAACCCTCCCAACCTCATGGACCAAAGCACATAGCCCACCGCCTCGTGACTATTTCACGCGCCCATTGGCATGTTCACATTTTAGTAGGTGCTTCCTGACCGTAGCCTCCCATCGGGCACACGAGGACCCTCAAAAGACTGCACCCATTTCCGACGCACAGAGCCCCTGTAACCCCTCCCCAACCTCAAGGACTAAAGGCTATAGCCCACCGCCTCTGTGAATATTTCACGCTGGCCATTGGCATTTCTTGCCATTTTAGGGCAGTGCTTCTGACCGTAGCCTCCCATCGGGCACACGAGGACCCCTCGAAAAGACTGTACCCATTTCCTGACGACCAGAGCCCCCAAACCCCCTCAAACCCCTCATGGGACCAAAGGCTATAGCCCACCGCCTCGACTGCTTTCACGACGCGCTACTGGCATTTTTGCCATTTTAGGCATGTGCTGACCAGAGCCTCACCATCGGGCACACGAGGACTCTCAAAAGAATGTACCCATTTCACGACCAGAGCCCTGAACCCTCCCCAACCCCTCATGACCAAAGTTATAGCCCACCGCCTTGGCGACTGCTTTCACGCGCGCCACTGGGTATTTTTGCCATTTTAGGCAGGCCTCGATCAGTAGCCTCCCACTGGGCACACGAGGACTCTCGAAAAGACTGCACCCATTTCATGACCAGATCACCCTAAACCCCCTCCCCAACCCTCATGGACCAGCATATAGCCCACCGCCTTGTCTATTTCACGCTACTGCTCATGGCATTTTTGCCATTTTAGGCAGGCCTCTGACAGGAGCCTCCCTATGGGCACACGAGGACTCTCGAAACGAGTGTACCCATTTGCGAGGACAAGAGCCCTCAAACCCCTCCCAACCTCATGGAGCAAGGCTATAGGCCACCGCCCTATGACTATTTCACGCTGCCACTGGCATGTCTGTTATTTTAGGTGCCTGATCAGAGCCTCCCACTGGGCACACGAGGACCCTCAAAAGACTGTACCCATTTCCACGCCAGAGCCCTGTAAACTCCTCCCCAACCCTCATGACCAAAGGCTATAGCCCACTGCCCTTGAATATTTCACGCTACGCCATTGGCATTTCTTGCCATTTTAGTATGTGCTCGATCAGAGCCTCCCACTGGGCACACGAGGACCCTCAAAAGAATGTACCCATTTCACGACTGTGAGAGCCCCAAACCCCTCCCAACCCCTCATGACCAAAGGTTATAGCCCACCGCCTCCGATGTTCACGCGCGCACTGAGCATTTCTTTATTTTAGGCAGGCCTGATCAGAGCCTCCCACTGGGCACACGAGGACCTCGAAAGACTGTACCCATTTTCAAGACCAGAGCACCCTAAACCCCTCCCAACCATCATGGACCAAAGTATAGCCCACCGCCCTTGTGACTATTTCACGACTGCTACCGCTTAGATATTTCTTCCTATTTTAGGGCAGGCTCGATCAGAGCCTCCCACCGGGCACACGAGGACCCTCGAAAAGACTGTACTCCATTTCGACGACCAGAGCCCCAAACCCCTCCCCAACCCTCATGGGACCAAAGGCTATAGCCCACCGGCCTCATGATATTTCACGCTGCCACTGGGCATGTCTTGCTATTTTAGGCAGGCTCTGACCGTAGCCTCCCATCGGGCACACGAGGACCCTCGAAAAGACTGTACCCATTTCCGACGCCCAGAGCCCTGTAACTTCCTCCCAACCCCTCAAGGACCAAAGGCTATAGCCGACCGCCTTGGTGAATATTTCACGCGCTGCCACTGGCATTTCTTGCCATTTTAGGCAGGCTTCTGACCAGAGCCTCCCATCGGGCACACGAGGACCTCGAAAAGACTGCACCCATTTTTGACGACCGTAACCCCTCAAACCCCTCCCAACCCCTCATGGACCAGTTATAGCCCACCGCCCTACGACTTTCACGGCTGCGCCACTGAGCATTTCTTGCCATTTTAGGCAGTGCTCTGATCAGAGCCTCCCACTGGGCACACGAGGACCTCGAAAGACTGTACCCATTTTCAAGACCGTGAGCACCCTAAACCCTCCCCAACCCCTCATGGACCAAAGGCTATAGCCCACCGGCCTTGTGACTATTTCACGACTGCGCCAAGCAAGGTATTTCTGCCATTTTATGGCAGGCTTCCTGACCAGAGCCTCCCACTGGGCACACGAGGACCCTCGAAAACTGCACCCATTTCACGACCAGAGCCTCAAACCCACTCCCAACCATCATGGACAAAGGCTATAGCCCACCGCCTTGTGACTATTTCACGACTGCGCCGCTTAGATATTTCTTCCTATTTTAGGGCATGTGCTTCGACCAGAGCCTCCCACCGGGCACACGAGGACCTCGAAAAGACTGTACCCATTTCGACGACCAGAGCTCCCAAACCCCACCCCAACCTCTGGACCAAAGTTATAGCCCACCGCCCGGCGACTTATTTCACGCGGCCACACTGGGCATGTCTTGCCATTTTAGGCAAGCCTGGATCAGAGCCTCCCACTGGCACACGAGGACCTCGAAAAGACTGTACCCATTTCCGACGCCCAGAGCCCCGTAACTTCCTCCCAACCCTCAAGGGACCAAAGGCTATAGCCCACCGGCCTTGAATATTTCACGCCTGCGCCACTGGCATTTCTTGCCATTTTAGGGCAGTGCTGATCAGCCTCCCACCGGGCACACGAGGACCCTCGAAAAGACTGTACCCATTTCGACGACCAGAACCCCCAAACCCTCCCCAACCCTCATGGACCAGTTATAGCCCACCGCCCGATATTCACGCACGCGCCACTGAGCATTTCTTGCCATATTTTAGGTGCTGACCAGAGCCTCCCAATCGGGCACACGAGGACCCTCGAAAGACTGTACTCCATTTTCAAGACCAGAGCACCAAACCCTCCCAACCCCTGGACCAAAGGCTATAGCCCACCGCCTTGTGTCTATTTCGCTGCGCCGCTGGCATTTTTTTGCCATTTGAGGGCAGGCCTCGACTGACCGTAGCCTCCCACTGGGCACACGAGACTCAAAAGAATGTACCCATTTCCACGACTGAGCCCCTCAAACCCTCCCAACCCCTCATGGACCAAAGGCTATAGCCCACCGCCCTGACTTATTTCACGCACTGCGCTAAGGTATTTCTTGCCATTTTAGGCAGGCTTGACCGTAGCCTCCCACTGGGCACACGAGGACCCTCGAAAAGACTGCACCCGTTGCCGACGCAGAGCCCCTAAACCCCTCCCCAACCATCAAGGACCATAGCCCACCCCTCGGTGACTATTTCACGACTGCGCCTGCTTAGATATTTCTTCCATTTTAGGGCAGGCTTGACCGTAGCCTCCCACGGGCACACGAGGACCCTCGAAAAGACTGTACCCATTTCCACGCACCAGAGCCCAAACCCTCCCCAACCCCTGGACCAAAGGCTATAGCCCACCGCCTTGCGATTATTTCACGCGCCGCTGGGCATGTCTTGCCATTTTAGGCAGGCTTGACCGAGCCTCCCATCGGGCACACGAGGACCCTCGAAAAGACGTACCCATTTCCGACGCCTGAGCCCCTAAACCCCTCCCAACCTCAAGGACCAAGCAGGCTAGCCCACCGGCCTTGACTATTTCACGCGCCATTGGCATTTCTTGCCATTTTAGCAGGCTGATCAGAGCCTCCCATGGGCACACGAGGACCTCGAAAAGACTGTACCCATTTCTGAAGCCCAAAGCCCTCGAACCCCTCCCAATCCTCATGACCAAAGGCTATAGCCCAACGGCCCTGTCTATTTCACGGGTTGCGCTGGCATTTTGCCATTTTAGGCAGGCTCACTGCCTCCCACCTGCACACGAGGACTCTCAAAAAGAATGTACCCATTCCGACGACCAGAGCCCTCTAACGTCCTCCCCAACCCCTCATGGGACCAGGCTATAGCCCACCGCCTTGAATATTTCACGCGCCGCTGAGCATTTCTTGCCATTTTAGGGCAGGCTTCTGACCGTAGCCTCCCACTGGGCACACGAGGACCCTCGAAAAGACTGTACCCATTTCTTACGACCAGAGCCCCCGAAACCCCCTCCCCAACCCCCGCGGACCAAAGGCTATAGCCCACCGGCCTCGGTGACTATTTCACGCGCTGCGCCTGCGCATTTCTTGCCATTTTAGTGTGTGCCTGACCGTAGCCTCCCACCGGGCACACGAGGACCCTAGAAAAGACTGTACCCATTTCTGTCCAGAGCTCCCTAAACCCTCCCAACCCTCATGACCAGGCTATAGCCCACCGCCTTGTCTATTTCACGGCTGCGCCACTGGCATTTCTTGCCATTTTAGTGTGCTCTGACAGAGCCTCCCACTGGGCACACGAGGACTCGAAATGAATGTACCCATTTCCACGACCAGAGCCCTCAAACCCCTCCCAAACCCCGCGGACCAAAGGCTATAGCCCACCGGCCTCGATTTTTCACGCTGCACACATTTTTGCCATTTTAGGGCAGGCTCTGACCGTAGCCTCCCACTGGGCACACGACCTCAAAAGAATGTACCCATTTCCACACCAGTGAGCCCCAAACCCCTCCCAACCGCTCATGGACCAAAGGCTATAGCCCACACTATTTCATGCGCTACCGCAAGGTATTTCTTGCCATTTTGTAAGACTGACCGAGCTCCCACTGGGCACACGAGACCTCTAAAAGAATGTACCCATTTCCACGACTGTAACCCCTCAAACCCCTCCCAACCCTCAAGGGACCAAAGGCTATAGCCCACCGCCCTTGTCTATTTCACTGCGCTCACGCCGGGCATTTCTTGCCATTGTGCCTCTGACTGCCTCCCACTGGGCACACGAGGACTCTCGAAAAGAATGTACCCATTTCGCCTGTGAGCCCCGAAACCCCCTCCCCAACCCTCAAGGGACCAAAGGCTATAGCCCACCCCTCGATGAATATTTCACGCACATTGGCATTTCTTGCCATTTTAGGGTGTGCTTCTGACCTAGCCTCCCACTGCACACGAGGACTCTCGAAAGAATGTACCCATTTCCGACGCACTGAGCCCTCAAACCCTCCCCAACCCCTCATGACCAAAGGCTATAGCCCACCGGCCCGGTGACTATTTCACGCTACCGCCGCTGGACATTTCTTGCCATTTTAGGGCAGGCTTCTGACCGAAGCCTCCCACTGGGCACACGAGGACCCTCCAAAAGACTGTACCCATTTCTGGCGACCAGAGCCCCCGAAACCCCCTCCCCAACCCCCGCGGACCAAAGGCTATAGCCCACCGGCCCTGCATGATTTCACCACAAGGCATTTTTTTGCCATTTGAGGCAGGCTTTCTGACCGCTGCCTCCCGGGCACACGAGGACCCTCGAAAAGACTGTACCCATTTCCCACGCACTGAGACCCCAAACCCTCCCAACCCCTCACGACCAAAGGCTATAGCCCACCGCCCTGTTCTATTTCACGGCTGCGCCATGGCATTTCGTGCCATTTTAGGGCAGGCTTCAAACGGAAGCCTCCCACTGGGCACACGAGGACTCTCGAAAAGAATGTACCCATTTCTGACGACCAGAGCCCCCGAAACCCCCTCCCCAACCCCCCCGGACCAAAGGCTATAGCCCACCGGCCTTGTCTATTTCACGCTGCGCCACTGGCATTTCTTGCCATTTTAGGCAGTGCTTGACTGCCTCCCACTGGGCACACGAAGACCTCAAAAGAATGTACCCATTTCTCGACCACCAGAACCCCTCAAACCCCTCCCCAACCCCTCATGGACCAAAGGCTATAGCCCACCGCCTTGGACTATTTCATGCACTGGCCAAGGCATTTTTTGCCATTTTAGGGCAGGCTTCTGACCGTAGCCTCCCACTGGGCACACGAGGACCCTCGAAAAGACTGTACCCATTTCGACGACCGTGAGCCCCTCAAACCCCTCCCCAACCCTCATGACCAAAGGCTATAGCCCACCGCCCTTGACTATTTCACGCGCTGCGCCAGCATGTCTTGCCATATTTTAGGCAGGCTTCAGAGCCTCCCATGGCACACGAGGACCCTCGAAAAGACTGTACCCATTTCCGACGCCCAGAGCCCCTGAAACTTCCTCCCAACCCCTCAAGGACCAAAGGCTTATAGTTCACCCACTCCTCGACTGCTTTCAGCTGCGCCGCTGAGCATTTCTTGCCATTTTAGGGCAGGCTTCTGACCGTAGCCTCCCACTGGGCACACGAGGACCCTAGAAAAGACTGTACCCATTTTCGATGACCAGAGCACCCTAAACCCCCTCCCCAACCCCGCGGACCAAAGTTATTATAGCCCACCGCCCTTTGTTCTATTTCACGGCTCGCTACCGGGCTATTTTTGCCATTTGAGGGCAGGCCTCTGAACGTTTACTCCCACTGGGCACACGAGGACACTCGAAAACAATATACCCATTTCACGACTGAGCCCCCAAACCCCTCCCAACCTCATGACCAAAGGCTATAGCCCACCGGCCTTGTCTATTTCACGGCTGCGCTACTGGGCATTTCTTGCCATTTGAGGGCAAGCCTGATCAGAGCCTCCCACTGGGCACACGAGGACCCTTGAAAAGACTGTACCCATTTTTGACGACCAGAGCCCCAAACCCCTCCCAACCCCTCATGACCAAAGGTTATAGCCCACCGCCCCATGACTTTCACCCACAAGGCCACTACTGGCATTTTTTGCCATTTGAGGGCAGGCTTCTGACCGTTGCCTCCCACTGAGCACACGAGGACCCTAGAAAAGCATGTACCCATTTCCACGCACTGAGCCCCCAAACCCCTCCCAACCTCATGGACCAGTTATTATAGCACACCGCCTTGTCTATTTCACGGGCTGCGCCACTGGCATTTCTTGCCATTTTAGGGCAGGCTTGATCAGAGCCTCCCACTGGGCACACGAGGACTCTCGAAAAGAATGTACCCATTTCACCACTGAGCCCTCAAACCCCTCCCCAACCCTCATGGACCAAAGTTATAGCCCACCGGCCTTGTCTATTTCCCACGGGCTGCGCCATTGGCATTACTTGCCATTTGAGGGCAGGCTTCTGACCGTAGCCTCCCAATGGGCACACGAGGACCCTCGAAAAGACTGTACCCATTTCTGACGACCAGAGCCCTTGAACCCCCCTCCCCAACCGCCTCAGACCAAACGCTATAGCCCACTGCCTCATGACTATTTCACGCACAAGGCCACTGGCATGTCTTGCCATTTTAAGGGCGTGCTCGACCGTAGCCTCCCATCACACGAGGACCCTCGAAAAGACTGTACCCATTTCCGACGCCTGTGAGCCCCTGAACTTCCTCCCCAACCCTCATGACCAGCACATAGCCCACTGCCTCGACTGCTTTCACGAGCTGCGCCACGAGCATTTCTTGCCATTTTAGGGCAGGCCTTGACCAGTAGCCTCCCACGGGCACACGAGGACCCTCGAAAAGAATATACCTGCTTCCACGCCCAGAGCCCCTAAACCCCTCCCCAACCCTCAAGGACCAAAGGCTATACCCACCGGCCTGTGAATATTTCACGCTGGCCATTGGCATTTCTTGCCATTTTAGGCAGGCTTGACCAGCCTCCCACTGGGCACACGAGGACCCCTCGAAAAGAATATACCTGCTTCCGACGCCCAGAGCCCCTAAACCCCTCCCTGCAGCCCACTGCACCGCTGGCCTCTCACATATTTCGCTACATTCACCATGTCATTTCATTTTTTTTGGTGCTTTCCCGTAGCCTCCCTCCCCATTGGCACACGAGGACCGAAAAAAGACTCACCCATTTTTGACCTTACTGAGCCCCTCAAACCCTCCCCAACCCCGGACTAGTTATAGCCCACCGCCCTTGACTATTTCACGCTGCCACTGGGCATTTTTGCCATTTTAGGCGTGACCGTAGCCTCCCACCGGGCACACGAGGACCTCGAAAAGACTGTACCCATTTCCGACGCCAGAGCTTAAACCCCTCCCAACCCCTCGGACCAAAGGCTATAGCCCACTGCCTCTGATTATTTCACGCCACTGGGCATTTCTTGCCATTTTAGGCAGGCTTGACCGTAGCCTCCCACTGGGCACACGAGGACCTCAAAAGATCAGACCCATTTCCGACGCCCAGAGCCCCCTCCCCAACCCCCCAGACCAAAAGCGATAGCCCACCCTCTGACTGCTCACGCGCAGCATTTCTTTTGCCATTTTAGGCAGAGCTCTAGCCTTCCACCTGGGCACACGAGGACCCTAGAAAAGACTGTACCCATTTTCGATGACCAGCACCCTAAACCCTCCCCCAACAACCCTCAAGGGACCAAAGGCTAACCCACTGCCTTGTCTATTTCACGGCGCTGGGTATTTTTTGCCATGAGGCAGGCCTCGACTGCTGCCTCCCACGGGCACACGAGGACCCTCAAAAGAATGTACCCATTTCACGCACTGAGCCCCGAAACCCTCCTCCCAACCTCATGACCAAAGGCTATAGCCCACCGCCTCGTGACTATTTCACGCTGCGCCGCTGGCATTTCTTGCCATTTTAGGGCTCGATCAGAAGGCCTCCACTGGGCACACGAGACCCTCGAAAAGATCAGACCCATTTCACGACCGTGAGCCCCAAACCCCTCCCCAACCCCTCATGGGACCAAAGGTAGCCCACCTGCTGACTTTCACCCACCTACTGGCATTTTTTGCCATTTGAGGTGTGCTCGACTGCCTCCCACTGGGCACACGAGGACCCTAGAAACGAATGTACCCATTTCCACGCACTGAGCCCCAAACCCTCCCAACCCCTCATGACCAAATGCTATAGCCCACCTGCCTTGTCTATTTCACGCGCTGCGCCGCTGGGCATTTCTTCCCATCTTAGGGCAGGCTTCTGACTGTAGCCTCCCACTGGGCACACGAGGAGTCTCGAAAAGAATGTACCCATTTACGACGACCAGAGCCCCCGAAACCCCCTCCCCAACCCCTCATGGACCAGTTATAGCCCACCGCCTTGTGTTCATTTCACGAGCTGCGCCACTGGCATTTTTGCCATTTTGAGGGCAGGTGACCGTAGCCTCCCAATGGGCACACGAGGACCCTTGAAAAGACTGTACCCATTTCACCACTGAGCCCTCAAACCCCTCCCCAACCCCCGCATGACCAAAGGCTATAGCCCACCGGCCTCTGATTATTTCACGCGGCCACTGGCATGTCTTGCCATTTTAGGGCAGCTCGATCAGAACCTCCCACTGGGCACACGAGGACCCTCGAAAAGACTGTACCCATTTCACGCCCAGAGCCCTAACTTCCTCCCAACCTCAAGGACTATTATAGCCCACCTGCCTCGGCGACTGCTTCACCAGCTGCGCCATGAGCATTTCTTGCCATTTTAGTATGTGCCTTGACCGTAGCCTCCCACCTGGGCACACGAGGACCCTCGAAAAGAATATACCTGCTCGACGCCTGAGCCCCTAAACCCCTCCCCAACCCTCATGACCAAAGGCTATACCCACTGCCTCTGAATATTTCACGACTGCTCATTGGCATTTCTTGCCATTTTCAGGCTCGATCAGAGCCTCCCACTGGGCACACGAGGACCCTCAAAAAGACTGTACCCATTTTTTACGACCAGAGGCCCCCCAAACCCCCCCCCCAACCCCGCGGACCAAAGGCTATAGCCCACCTGCCCTTGAGACTATTTCACGCACTGGCCATGTCTTGCATTTTAGGGCAGGCTGATCAGAGCCTCCCATCTGGGCACACGAGACCCTCGAAAAGACTGTACCCATTTCGACGACCAGACCCCAAACCCCTCCCCAACCCTCATGACCAAAGGCTATAGCCCACTGCCCGGCTGATTATTTCACGCACAAGGCCATTGGCATGTTCTTGCCATTTTAGGGCAGGCTCTGACAGCCTCCCACTGGGCACACAAGGACCTCGAAAAGACTGTACCCATTTCACGCCTGTGAGCCCCAGAACTTCCTCCCAACCCCTCATGACCAAAGGCTATAGCCCACCGCCTCATGACTGCTTTCACGCGTCACTTGAGCATTTCTTGCCATTTTAGGCAGGCCTGACCGTAGCCTCCCACCGGGCACACGAGACCCTCAAAAGAATATACCTGCTTCCGACGCCCAGAGTGAGCCCTAAACCCTCCCCAACCTCATGGACCAGGCTATACCCACCGGCCTTGAATATTTCACGCGCTACCATTGGCATTTCTTGCCATTTTAGGCAGCCTGACCAGAGCCTCCCATCGGGCACACGAGGACCCTCGAAAGATCTGTACCCATTTCACGACCAGAGCCCCCTAAACCCTCCCCAACCCCATGGACCAGGCTATAGCCCACCGCCTTGTTCTATTTCACGCGCGCCACTGGCATTTTTGCCATTTGAGGGTGCCTCTGACCGCTGCCTCCCACTGCCACACGAGGACTCGAAAAGAATATACCCATTTCCCGACCACAGCCCGAATCCCTCCCAACCCCCGGGACCAAAGGCTATAGCCCACGCCCTATGACTATTTCACGCACAAGGCCACTGGGCATTTCTTGCCATTTTAGGGCAGGCTTCTGACCGTAGCCTCCCACTGGGCACACGAGGACCCTCGAAAAGACTGTACCCATTTTCGACGCCCAGAGCCCCAGAACTTCCCTCCCCAACCCCCGCGGACCAAAGGCTATACCCACGGGCCTCAGTGAATATTTCACGCGCTGCGCCGCTGGGCATTTCTTGCCATTTTCGGGCAGGCTTCTGACTGTAGCCTCCCACTGGGCACACGAGGACCCTCGAAAAGACTGTACCCATTTTTGACCACTGTGAGCCCTGAAACCCTCCCCAACCTCATGACCAAAGGCTATAGCCCACCGCCTTGAGACTATTTCACGCTGCGCCACTGGCATGTCTTGCCATTTTAGGCAGGCCTGACTGTAGCCTCCCACTGGGCACACGAGACCTCGAAAAGACTGTACCCATTTCCGACGCCAGAGCCCCTGTAACGCCCTCCCAACCCTCATGACCAGGCTATAGCCCACCGCCCTATGAATATTTCACGCGCGCCTGGCCATTGTGCATTTCTTGCCATTTTAGGGCAGTCCTCTGACCGTAGCCTCCCACTGGGCACTCGAGGACTCTCGAAAAGACTGTACCCATTTCCGACACCCAGATCCCCCAAACCCTCCTCCCAACCCCCGCGGACCAAAGGCTATAGCCCAATGCCTTGTTCTATTTCACGGCTGCGCCACTGGCATTTTTGCCATTTGAGGGCAGTGCCTCGACCGCTGCCTCCCACTGCCACACGAGGACTCTCGAAAAGAATATACCCATTTCACGACCAGAGCCCTCAAACCCCTCCCCAACCCTCATGGACCAGCATAGCCCACCGGCCTTGTGACTTATTTCACGCGCGTCACTGGCATTTCTTGCCATTTTAGGGCAGGCTTCTGACCGTAGCCTCCCATTGGGTACACGAGAACCCTCGAAAATACTGTACCCATTTTCGACGCCTGTGAGCCCCAGAACTTCCTCCCCAACCCTCATGGGACCAAAGGCTATAGCCCACCGCCCTTGGCGACTGCTTCACGCTGCTACTGAGCATTTCTTGCCATTTTAGTGCCTCGACCAGAGCCTCCCACTCACACGAGACCTCAAAAGAATGTACCCATTTCCGACCAGAGCCCCTAAACCCCTCCCCAACCCCAAGGACTAGTATTATAGCCCACCGGCCTCGGTGAATATTTCACGCGCTGCGCCGCTGGGCATTTCTTGCCATTTTAGGGCAGGCTTCTGACCGTAGCCTCCCACTAGGCACACTAGGACCCTCGAAAAGACTGTACCCATTTCTGACGACCAGAGCCCCCGAAACCCCCTCCCCAACCCCCGCGGACCAAAGGCTATAGCCCACCGGCCTCGGCGACCGTTTCACGAGCTGCGCCGCTGAGCATTTCTTGCCATTTTAGGGCAGGCCTCTGACCGTAGCCTCCCACTGGGCACACGAGGACCCTCGAAAAGAATATACCCATTTCCGACAACCAGAGCCCCTAAACCCCCTCCCCAACCCCCGCGGACCAAAGGCTATACACACGGGCCTCGGTGAATATTTCACGCGCGTCACTGGCATTTCTTGCCATTTTAGGGCAGTGCTTCGATCAGTAGCCTCCCACTGGGCACACGAGATCCTCGAAAAGACTGTACCCATTTCGACGCCCAGTGAGCCCTGTAAACTTCCTCCCAACCTCAAGGACCAGCATATCGCCCACCGCCCTGTCTATTTCACGCGCCACTGGTATTTCTTTCCATTTTAGGCAGTGCTGACCAGAGCCTCCCATCACACGAGGACCCTCGAAAAGACTGTACCCATTTCGACGCCTGAGCCCTAACTTCCTCCCAACCCCTCAAGGACCAGCAGTTATAGCCCACTGCCTCGGCGACTGCTTCACGCGCCACTTGAGCATTTCTTGCCATTTTAGGCAGGCCTGATCAGCCTCCCACCGGGCACACGAGACCTCGAAAAGAATGTAACCATTTCCGACCACTGTGAGCCCCTAAACCCCTCCCCAACCTCAAGGACCAAAGGCTATAGCCCACCGCCTCGTGAATATTTCACGCTGGCCACTGCTTTTGCCATTTTAGGCATGTGCTTCTGACCTTAGCCTCCCACTGGCACACGACGACTCTCGAAAAGAATGTACCCATTTCCGAGCACCAGAGCACCCCCAAACCCCTCCCAACCCCTCATGACCAAAGGCTATAGCCCACCGCCTTGACTATTTCACACGCACTGCTGGTATTTCTTGCCATTTTAGGGCAGGCTTGACCGTAGCCTCCCACTGGGCACACGAGGACCCTCAAAAGACTGCACCCATTTTCGACACCAGAGCCCCTCAAACCCCTCCCCAACCCCTCATGACCAAAGGCTATAGCCCACCGCCCTGGTGATTATTTCACGCGCTGCGCACTGGTATTTTTTTCCATTTTAGGGCAGGCTTCTGATCAGATCCTCCCATCACACGAGGACCCTCGAAAAGACTGTACCCATTTTCGACGCCTGAACCCCTAACTTCCTCCCCAACCCCTCATGACCAAAGTATAGCCCACCGCCCCATGACTGCTTCACGCTACGCTGAGCATTTCTTGCCATTTTAGGGCAGGCCTCTGATCAGTAGCCTCCCACTGGGCACACGAGGACCCAGCTATAGCCCACCGCCCTGCATATATTTCACGCGCTCACGCCACTGGCATTTCCATTTTAGGGCTTCTGACCGTAGCCTCCCACTAGGCACACTAGGACCCTCGAAAACACTGTACCCATTTCTGACGACCAGAGCCCCCCAAACCCCGCCCCAACCCTCATGGGACCAAAGTATAGCCCACCTGCCTCATGACTGCTTTCACGCACATGCCACTGGCATGTCTTGCCATTTTAGGCAGGCTTCTGACCGTAGCCTCCCATCACATGAGGATCCCTCGAAAAGACTGTACCCATTTCCGACGCCTGAGCCCCTGAACTTCCCTCCCAACCCCTGGGACCAAAGGCTATAAACCACCGGCCTCTGACTGCTTCACGCGCACAAGGCCATGAGCATTTCTTGCCATTTTAGGGCAGGCCTCTGACCGTAGCCTCCCACTGGGCACACGAGGACCCTCGAAAAGACTGTACCCATTTTCGATGACCAAAGCACACTAAACCCCCTCCCCAACCCCCGCGGACCAAATGCTATCGCCCACCGGCCTCGGTGTCTATTTCACGCCATTGGGCATTTTTACCATTTTAGTGTGCTCTGACCGAGCCTCCCACTGGGCACACGAGGACCCTCGAAAAGACTGTACCCATTTCGACGCACTGTGAGCCTCAAACCCCTCCCCAACCCCTCATGGACCAGCAGGTAGCCCACCGCCTTGTGACTATTTCACGCACGCGTCATTGGTATTTCTTCCATTTTAGTGTGCTCGACCGTAGCCTCCCACTGGGCACACGAGGACCCTCGAAAAGACTGCACCATTTTCGACGCCTGAGCCCTGAACTTCCCTCCCAACCCCTCATGACCAAAGGCAATAGCCCACCGCCTCGGCGACTGCTTCACGCGGCCACTGAGCATTTCTTGCCATTTTAGGGCAGTGTGCCTGACCGTAGCCTCCCACTGGGCACACGAGGACCTCGAAAAGAATGTACCCATTTCACGACAAGAGCCCCTAAACCCCTCCCCAACCCCTGATCAGTATAGCCCACCGCCCTGTGAATATTTCACGCGCTGCCACTGAGCATTTCTTGCCATTTTAGTGTGCCTGATCAGCCTCCCACTGGGCACACGAGGACCCTCGAAAAGAATGTACCCATTTCACCACTGTGAGCCCCCTAAACCCCTCCCCAACCCACAGACTAGGCTATAGCCCACCGCCTCGTGAATATTTCACGCACAAGCCACTGGCGCTTGTTATTTTAGGTGCTTCACCAGGCCTCCCATCAAGACGAGGACCTCGAAAAGACTGTACCCATTTCGATGACCAAAGCACCCTAAACCCTCCCCAACCCTCATGGACCAGCACACGCCCACCGCCTCTCTATTTCACGCTACGCTGGCCGGGCATTTTTACCATTTTAGTATGTGCCTGCATCCGTAGCCTCCCACTGGGCACACGAGGACTCTCGAAAAGAATGTACCCATTTCCGACGACCAGAGCCCCCGAAAACCCCACCCCAACCCTCACGGACCAGCACATAGCCCACCGGCCCTGTGACTATTTCACACGCAGCTGGTATTTCTTGCCATTTTAGGCTGTGCTTCGACCGTAGCCTCCCACTGGGCACGCGAGGACACTCGAAAAGACTGTACCCATTTCATGACCAGAACCCCAAACCCCTCCCAACCCCTCTGACCAGGCTATAGCCCACCGGCCTCTTGACTATTTCACGCTGCCACTGAGTATTTCTTTCCATTTTAGGGCAGACCGATTCTCCTCCCATCAAGCACACGAGGACCCTCGTAAAGACTGTACACATTTTCGACGCCTGTAACCCCATAACTTCCTCCCAACCCTCATGGACCAAAGGCTATAGCCCACCGCCTCGGCGACTGCTTTCACGCGCTGCCATTGAGCATTTCTTGCCATTTTTAGGGCAGGCTCTGACCGTAGCCTCCCATCGGGCACACGAGGACCCTCAAAAGAATGTACCCATTTCCGACAACCAGTGAGCCCCTAAACCCCTCCCCAACCCCCTGGACCAGCACAGGCTAGCCCACCGTGAATATTTCACGCACAAGGCATTTCTTGCCATTTTAGGGCAGGCTTCTGACCGTAGCCTCCCACTAGGCACACTAGGACCCTCGAAAACACTGTACCCATTTCTGACGACCAGAGCCCCCCAAAACCCCACCCCCACCCCCCCGGACCAAAGGCGATAGCCCACCCGCCTCTGACTGCTTTCACGCCAAGGCCACTGGCATGTCTTGCCATTTTAGGGCAGGCTTCTGACCGCAGCCTCCCACTGGGCACATGAGGATCCTCGAAAAGACTGTATCCATTTCCGACGCCCAGAGCCCCAGAACTTCCCTCCCCAACCCCCGCGGACCAAAGGCTATAAAACCACCGGCCTGACTGCTTCACGCACAAGGCCTGAGCATTTCTTGCCATTTTAGTGGCCTCGACCGTAGCCTCCCATCACACACGAGACCCTCAAAAGACTGTACCCATTTTCGATGACCAAAGCACACTAAACCCCTCCCCAACCCCTCATGGGACCAATGCTATCGCCCACCGCCCTTGTTCATTTCACGCGCTGCTGGCATTTTTACCATTTTAGGGCAGGCCTGACCAGAGCCTCCCACTGGGCACACGAGGACCTCGAAAAGACTGTACCCATTTCGACGACCAGAGCCTCAAACCCCTCCCAACCCTCATGGGACCAGGCTATAGCCCACCGCCTGACTTATTTCACGCCGCTGGTATTTCTTTCCATTTTAGGCAGGCTTCTGACCAGAGCCTCCCACTGGCACACGAGGACCTCGAAAAGACTGTACCCATTTTCGACGCCCAGAGCCCTGCAACTTCCTCCCAACCCTCATGGACCAAAGGCACAGCCCACCGCCTCGCGACTGCTTCACGCACAAGGCCACTGAGCATTTCTGCCATTTTAGGGCAGTGCCTCGACAGTAGCCTCCCATCTGGGCACACGAGGACCTCAAAAGAATGTACCCATTTCGACAAGAGCCCCTAAACCCCTCCCCAACCCCTCGGATCAGCATAGCCCACCGCCTGGTGAATATTTCACGCTGCGCTCACTGAGCATTTCTTGCCATTTTAGGGCATGTGCCTCTGATCAGAGCCTCCCATCAAGCACACGAGGACCCTCGAAAAGAATGTACCCATTTCCACGACTGTGAGCCCCCTAAACCCCTCCCAACCCACAGCATCAGTACAGCCCACCGCCTCGGTGAATATTTCACGCGCCGCTTTGCCATTTGTTATTTTAGGTGCCTGATCAGAGCCTCCCATCAAGACGAGGACCTCGAAAAGACTGTACCCATTTTCATGACCAAAGCACCTAAACCCTCCCCAACCCCTCAAGGACCAAAGGCTATCGCCCACCGCCTTGTTCATTTTCACGCTACTGCTACTGGGCATTTTTACCATTTTAGGCAGGCCTCGACCGTAGCCTCCCACCGGGCACACGAGGACTCTCGAAAAGAATGTACCCATTTCCCACCAGAGCCCCGAAACCCCTCCCAACCCCTCGGGACCAGCATAGCCCACCGCCTCGTGACTATTTCACACGCAGTCACTGGTATTTCTTGCCATTTTAGGCAGTGCTCGACCGAGCCTCCCACCGGGCACACGAGGACCCTCGAAAAGACTGCACCCATTTCTGATGACCGTAACCCCAAACCCCTCCCCAACCCCTCATGGACCAGTATAGCCCACCGCCTTGACTATTTCACGCGCATTGGGTATTTCTTTCCATTTTAGGGCAGGCTCGACCAGATCCTCCCACTGGCACACGAGGACCCTCGAAAAGACTGTACCCATTTTCACGCCCGTAACCCCATAACTTCCTCCCAACCCTCATGACCAAAGGCTTATAGCCCACCGCCTTGGCGACTGCTTTCACGCACAAGGCCATGAGCATTTCTTGCCATTTTAGGTGTGCCTGACCAGAGCCTCCCACCTGGGCACACGAGGACCCTCGAAAAGAATGTACCCATTTCGACAACCAGAGCCCCTAAACCCCTCCCCAACCCCTCGGACCAGTTATATAGCCCACTGCCTGTGAATATTTCACGCACACACTGGCATTTCTTGCATTTTAGTGCTTCGACCAGTAGCCTCCCACTAGGCACACTAGGACCTTCAAAAACTGTACCCATTTCGACGCACTGAGCCCCAAACCCCTCCCAACCTCACGGACCAAAGGTTATAGCCCACCGCCTCGGCGACTGCTTACGCACAGGCCACTGGCATGTCTTTGCCATTTTAGGGCAGGCCTCGACCGTAGAGCCTCCCACTGGGCACACGAGGATCCTCGAAAAGACTGTACCCATTTCCGACGCCCAGAGCCCCGTAACTTCCTCCCAACCCCTCATGGACCAAAGTTATAAACCACCGCCCGGCGACTGCTTCACGCGCAAGGCCATGAGCATTTCTTGCCATTTAGGCAGTGCCTCGACCGTAGCCTCCCATCTGGCACACGAGGACCCTCGAAAAGACTGTACCCTTTTTCGATGACCAAAGCACGATAAACCCCTCCGCAACCCTCAAGGACCAAAGCATAGCCCACCGCCCTTGTCTATTTCACGCTGTCAGCATTTTTACCATTTTAGGGCATGTGCCTGATCAGAGCCTCCCACCGGGCACACGAGGACTCAAAGAATGTACCCATTTCGACGCACTGTGAGCCCCAAACCCCTCCCAACCCTCATGACTGAGCTATAGCCCACCGCCTTGACTATTTCACACGCAGTCACTGGTATTTTTGCCATTTTAGTATGTGCTTCGACCGTAGCCTCCCATCACACGAGGACCCTCGAAAGACTGTACCCATTTCTGACGACTAGAGCCCCGAAACCCCTCCCAACCCTCATGGGACCAAAGGCTATAGCCCACCGCCTTGTGACTATTTCACGCACAAGGCTGGTATTTCTTTCCATTTTGTATGTGCTTCTGATCAGCCTCCCACCGGGCACACGAGGACCTCGAAAAGACTGTACCCATTTTGATGACCAAAGCACCCTAAACCCCCGCCCCAACCCCCGTGGCCCAAAGGCTATAGCCCGCCCTTGTTCTAATTAACGCCAACTACTGGTATTTCTTTCCATTTTAGGGCAGGCTTCGACCGTATCCTCCCATCAAGCACACGAGGACCCTCGAAAAGACTGTACCCATTTTCGACGCCTGTAACCCCATAACTTCCTCCCAACCTCAAGGGACCAGGCTATAGCCCACCGGCCTCATGACTGCTTTCACGCACAAGGCCACTGAGCATTTCTTGCCATTTTAGGCAGTGCCTCCGTAGCCTCCCATCAAGGGCACACGAGGACCCTCGAAAAGAATGTACCCATTTCCACAACCAGAGCCCCTAAACCCCTCCCAACCCCTGACTAGCTATAGCCCACCGGCCTTGAATATTTCACGCATGTCACTGGCATTTCTTGCCATTTTAGGTGCTTCCAATCAGTAGCCTCCCACTAGGCACACTAGGACCTTCAAAACTGTACCCATTTCACGACCAGAGCCCCCAAACCCCTCCCAACCCCACGGACCAAAGGTTATAGCCCACCGCCTCGCGACTGCTTCACGCGCCAAGGCCACTGGCATGTCTTGCCATTTTAGGTGGCCTCACCAGAGCCTCCCACTGGGCACACGAGGATCCTCGAAAAGACTCAGTACCCATTTCCAAGCCCAGAGCCCTGTAACTTCCCACCCCAACCCCTCAAGGACCAAAGGCTATAAACCACCGCCTCGGCGACTGCTTCACGCACAAGCGTCACGAGCATTTCTTGCCATTTTAGGGCAGGCCTCGACTGTAGCCTCCCACTCGCACACGAGGACCCTCGAAAAGAATGTACCCATTTCCCACCACTGAGCCCCTAAACCCCTCCCCAACCCCTGCACTCAGGCTATAGCCCACTGCCCTTGAATATTTCACGCTGGCCACTGGGCTTTTTGCCATTTTAGGCAGGTGCCTCGATCAGAGCCTCCCATCTGGCACACGAGGACCCTCGAAAAGACTGTACCCATTTCATGACCAAAGCACCCTAAACCCCTCCCAACCCCCGCTGGACCAAAGGCTATAGCCCACCGGCCTTGTTCTAATTTACGCGGCACACTGGTATTTTACCATTTTAGGGCAGGCCTCTGACCGTAGCCTCCCACTGGGCACACGAGGACTCTCGAAAAGAATGTACCCATTTCCAACGACGAGAGGCCCCCCAAACCCCACCCCAACCCTCATGACCAAAGGCTATAGCCCACCTACTTGACTATTTCACACGCCAGGCCACTGGTATTTCTTGCCATTTTAGGTGTGCTTCCTGATCAGAGCCTAGCACTGGGCACACGAGGACCCTAGAAAAGGCTGTACCCATTTCTGACGACCAGAGCCCCCTAAACCCCATCCGCAACCCCCGCGGACCAAAGGCTATAGCCCACCGGCCTCGGTGACTATTTCACGCAAGGCCACTGGTATTTCTTCCATTTTAGTGTGATTCTGACCAGTAGCCTCCCACCGGGCACAAGAGGACCCTCGAAAAGAATGTACCCATTTCCACCACTGAGCCCCTAAACCCCTACCCAACCCCTGGACCAGTTATAGCCCACCGGCCTTGAATATTTCACGCACGCTGTCACTGGCATTTCTTGCCATTTTAGGGCAGGCTTCTGACCGTAGCCTCCCACTAGGCACACTAGGACCCTCGAAAACACTGTACCCATTTCTGACGACCAGAGCCCCCCAAAACCCCACCCCAACCTCTGGACCAAAGGTTATAGCCCACCGCCTCGGCGACTGCTTTCACGCTCACAAGGCCATTGGCATGTCTTGCCATTTTAGGGCAGGCTTCTGACCGTAGCCTCCCACTGGGCACACGAGGACCCTCGAAAAGACTGTACCCATTTCCCACGACGAGAGCCCCCGAAACCCCCTGCCCAACCCCTCGCGGACCAAAGGCTATAGCCCACCGGCCTCGGTGACTATTTCACGCGTAGCGCCGCTGGGTATTTGTTGCCATTTTAGGCATGTGATTCTGACCGTAGCCTAAGATCGGGCACACGAGACCCTCGAAAAGACTGCACCCATTTCGACGACCACAGCCCCCAAACCCTCCCAACCCTCAAGGACCAGCTGGCTATAGCCCACCGCCTTGACTATTTCACGCACAAGGCCACTGGTATTTCTTGCCATTTTAGGGCAGGATTCTGACCGTAGCCTCCCACTGGGCACACGAGGACACTCGAAAAGACTCTACCCATTTAAAAAGACCAAAGCACCCTAAACCCCCTCCCAAACCCCCCCGGACCAAAGGCTATAACCCACTGCCTTTGTCTTTTTCACGCGCCAGCACTGGCATTTTTACCATTTTAGTGTGCCTCGATCAGAGCCTCCCACTGGGCACACGAGGACTCTCGAAAGAATGTACCATTTCCAACGACGAGAGCCCCAAACCCCCAGATAGCCCACCGCCTTGACTATTTCACGCAGAGCTCACTGGTATTTCTTGCCATTTTAGTGTGCTTCTGACCGAGCCTCCCATCGGGCACACGAGGACTCTCGAAAAGAATGTACCCATTTCCGACGACCAGAGCCCCTAAACCCCTCCCCAACCCCCTGCAGATCAGCATATAGCCCACCGCCCTGTGAATATTTCACGCACAAGGCCACTGCTTTTTGCCATTTTAGGGCGTGATTCTGACCAGTAGCCTCCCATCGGGCACACGAGGACCCTCGAAAAGACTATACCCATTTTTGATGACCACAGCACCCTAAACCCCCTCCCCAACCCCCGTGGACCAAAGGCTATAGCCCACCGCCTTTGTCTATTTCACGCCACGGCCACTGGCATTTTTACCATTTTAGCAGGCCTGACCGTAGCCTCCCACCGGGCACACGAGGACCCTCGAAAAGAATGTACCCATTTCCGACCCACTGTGAGCCCCTAAACCCCTCCCCAACCCCGCAGACCAAAGGCTATCACCGGCCCGGCGATTATTTCACGCTACTGGGCATGTCTTACATTTTGTAGGTGCTCGACCGTAGCCTCCCAGTGGGCACACGAGGACCCTCGAAATGCTGGACCCCTTTACGACCACCAGAGCCCCAGAACTTCCCTCCCCAACCTCCGCGGACCAAAGGCTATAGCCCACCGGCCTCATGATTATTTCACGCATGCGTCATTGGCATGTCTTGCCATTTTAGGGCAGGCTTCTGACCGTAGCCTCCCACTGGGCACACGAGGACCCTCGAAAAGACTGTACCCATTTCCGACGACCAGAGCCCCCTAAACCCCTCCCCAACCCCCGCGGACCAAAGGCTATAGCCCACCGGCCTCGGTGACTATTTCACGCGCTGCGCCGCTTGGCATTTCTTGCCATTTTAGGGCAGGCTTCTGACCGTAGCCTCCCACTGGGCACACGAGGACTCTCGAAAAGAATGTACCCATTTCCAACGACGAGAGCCCCCGAAACCCTCCCAACCTCATGGACCAGGCTATAGGCCACCGCCCTATGACTATTTCACGCCACGCTGGCTGGTATTTCTTGCCATTTTAGGGCAGGCTTCTGACCGTAGCCTCCCACTGGGCACACGAGGACCCTCGAAAAGAATGTACCCATTTCCAACGACCAGAACCCCCGAAACGCCCTCCCCAACCCCCGAGGACCAAAGGCTATAGGCCACCGGCCTCGGCGACTATTTCACGCGCCGCTGGGCATGTCTTGCCATTTTAGGGCAGGCTTCTGACCGTAGCCTCCCACTGGGCACACGAGGACCCTCGAAAAGGCTGTACCAATTTCCGACGCCTGTGAGCCCTGTAACTTCCCTCCCAACCTCCGCTGACCAGCTATAGCCCACCGCCCTTTGACTATTTCACGCCAGCGCCACTGGTATTTCTTGCCATTTTAGGGCAGTGCTTCTGACCAGAGCCTCCCACTGGGCACACGAGGACCCTCGAAAGATCAGACTCCATTTTCGGCGACCAGAGCCCCTAAACCCTCCCCAACCCATGCGACCAAAGGCTATAGCCCACCGCCCCATGACTTATTTCACGCCAGCCATGGCATGTCTTTGCTATTTTAGGGCAGGCTTGATCAGAGCCTCCAACTGGGCACACGAGGACCCTCGAAAAGACTGTACCCATTTCCGAATCCCAGAGCCCCAGAATTTCCCTACCCAACCCCCGCGGAACAAGTCTATGGCCCAACGGCCTCATGACTGCTTCACGCACGCGCCGCGCTGGGCATTTCTTGTCATTTTAGGGTAGGCCTCTGACCGTAGCCTCCCACGGGGCACACGAGGACCCTCGAAAAGACTGTACCCATTTCCGACGACCAGAGCCCCCTAAACCCCGCCCCAACCCCCACGGACCAAAGGCTATAGCCCACCGGCCTCGGTGACTATTTCACGCGCTGCGCCGCTTGGCATTTCTTGCCATTTTAGGGCAGGCTTCTGACCGTAGCCTCCCACTGGGCACACGAGGACCCTCGAAAAGAATGTACCCATTTCCGACGCCCAGAGCCCCAGAACTTCCCTCCCCAACCCCCGCGGACCAAAGGCTATAGCCCACCGGCCTCGGCGACTATTTCACGCGCTGCGCCGCTAGGCATGTCTTGCCATTTTATGGCAGGCTTCTGACCGTAGCCTCCCACTGGGCACACGAGGACCCTCGAAAAGACTGTACCAATTCCCGACGCCCAGAGCCCTGTAACCCCTGTAACTTCCTCCCAACCCTCATGGACCAAATGCTATAGCCCACCGCCTTGATTATTTCACGCGCTGCGCCGCTGGGCATTTCTTGTCATTTTAGGGTAGGCCTCTGACCGTAGCCTCCCACGGGGCACACGAGGACCCTCGAAAAGACTGTACCCATTTCCGACGACCAGAGCCCCCTAAACCCCCTCTCCAACCCCCACGGACCAAAGGCTATAGCCCACCGGACTTGGTGACTATTTCACGCGCTGCGCCGCTTGGCATTTCTTGCCATTTTAGGGCTGGCTTCTGACCGTAGCCTCCAACTGGGCACACGAGGACCCTCGAAAAGACTGTACCCATTTCCGACGCCCAGAGCCCCCTAAACCCCCTCCCCAACCCCCGCGGACCAAAGGCTATAGCCCACCGGCCTCTGACTTATTTCACGCGCACACTGGGCATGTCTTGCCATTTTAGTAGGTGCTTGATCAGAGCCTCCAACTGGGCACACGAGGACCCTCGAAAAGACTGCACCCATTTCCGACGCCCAGAGCCCTGAACTTCCCCCAACCCTCAAGGACCAAAGGCTATAGCCCACTGCCTCATGATTATTTCACGCTGCGCCGCTTGCATGTCTTTGGTTATTTATGGCAGTGATCAGAGCCTCCCACTGGGCACACGAGGACCCTCGAAAAGACTGCAGACCCATTTCCACGCCTGAGCCCCGTAACCCCTTAACTTGCCTCCCAACCTCATGGACCAAATGTTATAGCCCATCGGCCTCGGCTGACGGTTTCACGCACTGGCCACTGGGCATTTCTTGCCATTTTAGGGCAGGCCCTAACCGTAGCCTACAATTGGGCACCCGAGGACCCTCGAAAAGATTGTACCCATTTCACCCACTGAGCCCCTAAACCCCTCCCAACCTCCGCATGGACCAAAGGCTTATAGCCCACCGCCCCATGATTATTTCACGCACGCTACCGCTAGGCATGTCTTGCCATTTTATGGCAGGCTTCTGACCGTAGCCTCCCACGGGGCACACGAGGACCCTCGAAAAGACTCAGACCAATTCCCGACGCCCAGAGCCCTGTAACCCCGTAACTTCCTCCCAACCCTCATGGGACCAAATGTTATAGCCCACCGCCCTTGATTATTTCACGCTGGCCATTGGCATTTCTTGTCATTTTAGGGTAGGCCTCCTGATCAGCCTTTCCCACGGGCACACGAGGACCCTCAAAAGACTGTACCCATTTCACCCACCGTGAGCCCCCTAAACCCCCTCTCCAACCCCCACGGACCAAAGGCTATAGCCCACCGGACTTGGTGACTATTTCACGCGCTGCGCCGCTTGGCATTTCTTGCCATTTTAGGGCAGGCTTCTGACCGTAGCCTCCCACTGGGCACACGAGGACCCTCGAAAAGACTGTACCCATTTTCGATGACCAGAGCCCCCTAAACCCCTCCCCAACCCATGCGGACCAAAGGCTATAGCCCACCGCTCATGATTATTTCACGCGCCAAGGCCATACTGGGTATTTCTTGCCATTTTAGGCAGTGCCTCACTGTAGCCTCCCACGGGCACACGAGGACCTTCAAAACTGTACCCATTTCCGACGCCCAGAGCCCTGTAACTTCCTCCCAACCTCATGGACCAAAGCATAGCCCACCGGCCCCATGATTTTCACGCTACCATTGGCATTTTTTGCCATTTTAGGCAGGCCTCTGACCGTAGCCTCCCACTGGGCACACGAGGACCCTCGAAAAGATTGTACCCATTTCTGACGACCAGAGCCCCCTAAACCCCCGCCCAAACCCCCGCGGACCAAAGGCTATAGCCCACCGGCCTCGGCGACTATTTCACGCGCTGCGCCGCTGGGCATGTCTTGCTATTTGCTGGGATGGTTCTGACCGTAGCCTCCCACTGGGCACACGAGGACCCTCGAAAGCCTGTACCCATTTCCCGACGCCTGTGAGCCCTGAACTTCCTCCCAACCCCTCATGGACCAAATGCTATAGCCCACCGCCTCCATGACTATTTCATCGCCATGCTGGGCATTTCTTGCCATTTTACGGCAGGCCTGATCAGAGCCTCCCATCACACGAGGACCCTCAAAAGATTGTACCCATTTCCACGACCAAAGCCCCTAAACCCTCTCCAACCCCCGCTGAACCAAATGCTATAGCCCACCGCCTCCATGATTATTTCACGCTGCCACTGGCATGTCTTATTTTATGGCAGGCTCTGACCAGTAGCCTCCCACCTGGGCACATGAGGACCCTCAAAAGACTCAGTACCCATTTCGACTCCCAGAGCCCTGTAACCCTTAACTTCCTCCCAACCCCTCATGACCAAAGGCTATAGCCCACCGCCTCATGACTGACTTTCACGCACAAGGCCACTGGTATTTCTTGCCATTTTAGGGCAGGCCTCGACCAGCCTCCCATCGGGCACACGAGGACCCTCGAAAATCAGACCCATTTCCGACGCCCAGAGCCCTGTAACTTCGCCTCCCCAACCCCGGGACCAAATGCTATAGCCCACCGGCCTCCATGACACTTTCACGCGCACTCACTGGGTATTTCTTTATTTTAGGGCAGGCCTCTGACCGTAGCCTCCCACTGGGCACACGAGGACCTCGAAAATCAGACTTTCCGACGCCCAGAGCCCTGTAACTTCCTCCCAACCCCTCATGACCAGTTATAGCCCACCGCCCTTGCTGACTGCTTTACGCGCTGCGCCATTGGCATTTTTGCCATTTTAGGCAGGCTCTGACCTGTAGCCTCCCATCACACGAGGATCCTCGAAAAGATTGTACCCATTTCCAACGACCAGAGCCCCCTAAACCCCCAGCCCAACCCCCGAGGACCAAAGGCGATAGCCCCCCTGCCTCGGCGACGATTTCACGCGCTGCGCCGCTGGGCAGGTCTTGCCATTTTATGGCAGGCTTCTGATCTGAGCCTCCCACTGGGCACACGAGACCTCGAAAACTGTACCCATTTCACGCCTGTGAGCCCTGTAACGTCCCTTCCCAACCTCATGGACCAAAGGCTATAGCCCACCGCCCCATGACCATTTCACGGCCATGCGCTGGGTATTTTTGCCATTTTAGGCAGGCCTCTGACTGTAGCCTCCCATCGGCACACGAGACCTCGAAAACTGTACCCATTTCGACGCCCAGAGCCCTGAACTTCCTCCCCAACCTCATGGAGCAAAGGCTATAGCCCACCGCATCGGCGATGACTGCTTCACGCAAGGCCACTGGCATTTCTTGCCATTTTAGGGCACGCCTCTGTCCGGAGCCTCCCTCTGGGCACACGAGAAACCTCGAAAAGATTGTACCCATTTCCGATGACCAGAGCCCCCTAAATACCCTCCCCAACCCCCGCGGACCAAAGGCTATAGCCCACTGCCTTGGCGATTATTTCAAGCGCTGCGCCTTTGGCATGTCTTGCTATTTTAGGTCAGGCTTGACCGTAGGCCTCCCATTGGGCACACGAGACCCCTCGAAAAGACTGTACCTGCTTCCGACGCCTGCAGAGCCCTAGAACTTCCTCCCAACCCTCATGACCAAATGCTATAGCCCACCGCCTTGACTATTTCACGCGCTGCCATTGGCATTTCTTGTCATTTTAGGGTAGGCTCTGACCAGAGCCTCCCACGGGCACACGAGACCCTCGAAAAGACTGTACCCATTTCCTACCCACCAGAGCCCCTAAACCCCTCCCCAACCTCAAGGGACCAAAGGCTATAGCCCAACGGCCATGACACTTCACGCGCCACATGGGCATGTCTTGCCATTTTAGGGCAGGCTCGACCGAGCCTCCCACCTGGGCACACGAGGACCCTCAAAAGACTATACCCATTTCCGACCGTGAGCCCCAAACACCTTCCCCAACACCCGGGACCAAAGGCTATGGCCCACCGCCCCATGACTATTTGACGCTACTGCACCGATGGCGCTTCACCATTTTAGTAGTGCTTCGACCGTAGCCTCCCACCGGGCACACGAGACCATCGAAAAGACTGCACCCATTTCTCGACTACCGTGAGCCCCTCAAACCCCTCCCAACCCTCATGACCAAAGGCTATAGCCCACCGGCCCTTGGGTGATAATTTCACGCTACTGTCACTGGCATTTATTGTCATTTTAGGGCAGGCCTCTGACCGTAGCCTCCCACTGGGCACACGAGGACCCTCGAAAAGACCGTACCCATTTCTGACTACCAGAGCCCCCCCAAACCCCAACCCCCCTCATGGGACCAAAGTGCTATAGCCCACCGCCTCGGATAATTTCACGCATCACTGGTATTTTTACTTTTAGGCAGGCTCCTGACCATAGCCTCCCACGGGCACACGAGACCCTCGAAAAGACTTTACCCATTTCCGACGCCTCCCCAACCCCTCATGGGACCAAAGGCTATAGCCCACCGGCTCATGACTATTTCACGAGCTGCGCCACTGGTATTTCTTGCCATTTTGTGTGCCCGACTGAGCCTCCCATCAAGCACGCGAGGACCCTCGAAAAGACTGTACCCATTTCCGACACCCAGAGACCCCGAACGCCCTCCAGAACCCTCACAAACGCGATAGCCCACCGCCTCGGCGATTATTTCATGCGCTACTTGACATTTCTTGCCATTTTAGGGCAGGCTCGACTGTAGCCTCCCACTAGGCACACGAGGACCCCGAAAAGACTGTACCCATTTTCGATGACCAGACCCCCCGAACCCCTCCCCATCCTCATGACTAAACGCTATAGCCCACTGCCTCATGACTATTTCCTGGCTGTCATTGGCATTTCTTGCCATTTTACTTGGCAGGCCTCTAACTCAGTAGCCTCCCATCGGGCACACAAGGACCCTCGAAAAGACTGTACCCATTTCCGACGCCCAGAACCCCCGAACGCCCCTCCCCAACCCCCGCGGACCAAAGGCTATAGACACTACAAGAAATTTGACTTTTTAAGACGACTTTTTTTATGACTTCTACAGATTTTGTCATAAAATAGTACTTATTATGACGATTTTTTGAAATCATAGCCAATAATTTTGTCTTGGCTCATTATATATTTTGTAATCAATAATAATTGTTTTAGGACCCATTAATTTTCTGACTAAATATCATCTTTTATGACCAAAAATATGGTAGCAAAATTTTATTATAGTGACGAATTATTTCAGAATCAAGGAGAAATGTGAAATTGATCAAACAATCAGGACAAAAAAATATTAGTCTCCAAAGCTAATATTGTTTTGCTTAATTTTGTGACCCTATTTTTGTCCAAGATAATTACTTATTGTAACAAAACTAGAAAATAGTCGTCAAAATTTTATCTTAAATAATATTGTATTTCATGATCCTTTTTCAAAGACTTAATTATTTAATATCTTTTTTTGTGATAAACTTTACATCACTAAAAAAGAGTAATAATCAAAGTTTTTCTTTTTAGAGACACATTATTGTTCTTCATACAAATTCAAAGTTAACAATGTTAGATTAATAAAAAGTAAAATAATAGCCTTTAAAATAATTAACTTGGATTAATAAAATGATAATGACTCTTTTTTCAAATCAATAATAAGTTATTAATAACAACCTTATAATAGCTTCTTTTTATTTCTAGAAGAACCTTATAATAGTTACTTAACTTAATTATTAAGAACCTTATAATATATATTTAAAAAAAACTAAAACTTAAATAAGACCCAAATCTGACCTAACTCTTCTCCCGTCCCGCCACTTCACGTTAAAAGCTACCCTTCTTTACCCTCCAATCATGTGTGTGTGGAATGATTATTTCAAAATTGCTTAACAAAGTCTCACCCATCTTGTCTTTTCTTCTACTCACGGTAATTTTCAACTCTCCTTGTATTTTTGTTCAATTCTCTTATCCGGGCATTGTTTATTGAGTAAAAGTTTTTATTTTGTCATCAAATTTGTCTTGTTTCCTTCCATGTTTCTTCCTTGCTCAAAAATATGTTGTTTGTTTGTTGTCTGACACGCTCAGTCGGGAGGCAACATCTCAACTCTACCTCACCTGCAGACGGGCCTTAGAATCACACCCTCGCCGCCCGAAGAACGCCACCCCACCAGTCCACCCATAGCTTTAATAAGCCACTCAACAAGGTTCACTCGCCTCCATGTACTTCAAATTGTAAGTATCATTTATGAACTCAGCCAATTTAATTTTGATTAGTTTATTGTGATTGGATTATGTGATATATATGGTGAAATTAGGATTGAAATTCTAGGATCTATTATTTGAATATTTTATGCTTATCAAGTGTTTGATAAAATCCTAAGAGAATCCAAAGAAAGGATCATTATATCTTAATTTGCAAGTATGAATTGAAAGAATATATATTTACATATTTATAAAACCGTCAGGATTTGCAAATAAAGGACTAATGAAAGAAAAAGGATCATTATATCTCCACGACCATGTTTAATCTCAGCTTTAAGTTAATTGATCTCGTTTTAACTTTTCTCAATTAATTAAAAATCAATTGATCTCGTGTTAACTTTTCTCAATTAATTAAAAAATCAAATCTTTAGGCTTATGTAGCCAATAACCATAAGCATGCAATTGCATACATAATTATTATAATGGGTGGTACTTAGAATTGTTGTTACATTTTGCATGTTACGGCACCGCATTTAAACATGCAAATAAACGAAAGAAATTAGTGTTTAAGTTTAGTAGGTTTTGAGAAACTTTGCAAAATTAGGATATTAAGATGAATTTGTTTTTAATTTGGGCAGTGGATTTAGGAATTAGATGTGATGACATTAGATTCCCCTTCCCCAAAAAAAAAATTTTCCTTCATAAGAACTTCAGAAAATTGGGATCTTTCTATTATTGTTCACTTTATTTTGGTATGTAATTAATCACCATTCTTTATTTTTTAAAGAAAATTGTAGCTAGTATTAATATAATGATAAGAGTTAATAAGTTATTCAAGTCCAACCGATAGAATTATAAGTTAAGAGTTATAGAATATTTAAGCTACAAAATTTTAACTATAAAATATTAGTGCTTTTGATATGTTGGTTCAAAGGATGGTGTTGAAGCTTGGCATTGGTACAATTTGTTTAAAATGTTGTTGGATTTGCTAGGAAGTGCACATGCAAAGGATTAAATAAACTAATAAAAGTCAACAAGCCTGATGTTCCCCCCCACCCCTATGTGTTGTTGTATGTTTAATCAAAATTAATGTATTTATCTTCTTTCGTATTGGGATAATAAAAAAGCATGGAGTTTCTCCTAGTTAACTTTGTTTCAAAAGATGTATTATGTACAGTGGGCTTAAAAGGTTCAAGAGTCTCCACAAAAATCTAAATGTGTTTACCCATGATTATTATTATTGTTATTATTTTTACCAATCTCTTATTTCTTTCAACTTTATATTTATTGTAAATGTTGATTCATTGACTGCTTAATCTAGTTCAAGTTTGACACCACCTATTTAATAGATTAATCTAAAGAGTTTTGATGCAAAATTTGTGCAAGTGAATCGAGGTTGATTATGTGTTTGTAATCTTTTGATCATATTGTTATTTTGAAGTAATATATGATCAAATTCTAGAAATAGTTTTGGGAAAATCTTTAATTTTGTAAAGATTGAAAATGATGTGCACCTTCAAGTCATCATCTACTACAACATTGACTCAACAAATCGAGGATTAAAATTAAATCAAGGAACAAAATAGCAAATATGAGGAAGTCAAGCATTCCAAGAAACAACTATGGTTCTCATATTTCTCTCCTTTTGTGTAATGTTACTCCTATTTTCTCTCACAATGTAATCTTATTTTTAGACTATTGATTTTTTTTGCTTTACATTTTAGATTTTAGATTTGCTTGTCATGAATTATATTTGTGTTAATAATATTTTCACTTTAAAGGTTTTTTTTCTCATTAAATTTTGATTTCATGACTACATATTGTTACTAAAATTTATGTGAGACTATATAAATTGCCTTTATAACAAATTTGAGACTAAATTATTTACTAATTGTATTTGCAAAATTGTCACAAACCACACCTACTTGAGACAATTATGTAACGTCGCGACATGTAAATTTCAACAACAAAACATAGTATCGCTTAATTGTATATTTGAACATCCAAATGACGATTTTAATAATTATTGAGACTATTTAAATAGTCTTGAGACAAACATTATAGTCACTATAAATCACCCATTGTGACAAATATGAGTTGTCATTAATCATTTGAACTCTAATCTGACCATTTTAATACCATTTGTGATAATTTAACTTAATTTTAAGACAATGATTTTTGTCGAAAGCACATCTTTAATACGATTTAAAATAATTTTACCATCGTAATCCTTTTAAGACGGTCTTTCAATGACTAACGTGATTTACATATTTTATCATAAAAATATAAGATGACTAATTTGTTATCTTTAGTGACTAAATTTTTGTAATAAACATCATTTTTCTTGTAGTGAGACCACCGCCCTATGATTATTTCCACGCACACCACTGGTATTTTTGGCATTTTAGGGTGCCTCGACTGTAGCCTCCCATCAAGGGCACACGAGGACCCTCAAAAGACTGTGACCCATTTCGACCGTGAGCCCCTAAACCCCTCCCAACCTCATGGACTAGTATTATAGCCCACCGCCTTGAATATTTCACGATCGCGTCACTGTATTTTTACCATTTTATAAGGTGCCTCTGACCAGAGCCTCCCACCGGGCACACGAGACCTCAAAAGAAAAGATCACCACTCCGACGCCCAGAGCCTCGAACGCCCCTCCCCAACCCCTGTGGACCAGACCACCGCCCTATGATTATTTCACGCCATGCTACTGGTATTTTTGGCATTTTAGGCGTGCCTCTGACCAGTAGCCTCCCATCTGCACACGAGGACCTCAAAAGATCAACCCATTTCCACCACTGAGCTCCCAAACCCCTCCCAACCCCCTCAAGGACCAAAGGCTATAGCCCACCGCCTCAAGTGACTATTTCACGAGCGCCGCCGGTATTTCTTGCAATTTAGGCAGGCCCTGACTGTAGCCTCCCACTGGGCACGCGAGACCTCAAAAGACTGCACCCATTTCCACACATGTAGCCCCCGAACGCCCCTCCGCAACCCTCACAAACGCCATAGCCCACCGCCTCATGATTATTTCATGCGCAAGGCCATGGACATTTCTTGCCATTTTAGGGCAGGTTTCTGACCGTAGCCTCCCACTTGGCACACGAGGCCCCTCGAAAAGACTGTACCATTTCATGACCAGAGCCCTCAAAACCCCTCCACATCCCCTCAAGGACTAAACGCTATAGCCCACTGGCCTCAAGTGACTATTTCCTGGCCACGCTGGGCATTTCTTGCCATTTTAGGGCAGGCCTCTGACCGTAGCCTCCCACTGGGCCCACGAGGACCTTCGAAAAGACTGTACCCATTTCCTACACCCAGAACCCCGAACGCCCCTCCCCAACCCCCGCGGACCAAAGGCTATAGCCCACCGGCCTCATGATTATTTCACGCTGCTACCATGGCATGTCTTGCCATTTTAGGGCAGTGCTTTCACTGGAGCCTCCCACTGGGCACACGAGACCTCGAAAAGACTGTACCCATTTCCGACGACTGAGCCCCAAACCCTCCCCAACCCCTGCGGGACCAAAGCTATAGCCCACCGCCTCTACGATGACTATTTCCACGCCACAAGGCCATTGGTATTTCTTCCTATTTTAGGGCAGGCTTCTGATCGTAGCCTCCCACTGGGCACACGAGGACCCTCGAAAAAACTGTACCCATTTCCGACGCCCAGAACCCTAGAACTTCCCTCCCCAACCCCCGCGGACCAAAGGCTATAGCCCACCGGCCTCGGTGACCATTTCACGCGCTGCGCCGCTGGGCATTTCTTGCCATTTTAGGGGAGGCCTCTGACCGTAGCCTCCCACTGGGCACACGAGGACACTTGAAAAAACTGTACCCATTTCCGACGACCAGAACCCCCGAACCCCCCTCCCCAACCCCCGCGGACCAAAGGCTAAAGACCACCGGCCTCGGCGACTGTTTCACGCGATGCGCCATGGCATTTCTTGTAATTTTAGGCAGGCTTCTGACCGTAGCCTCCCACCTGGCACACGAGACCCTCGAAAAGACTGTACCCATTTCCGGCGACCAGAGCCCCAAGCCCCTCCCCAAGCCCCGCAGACCAACGCCTATAGCCCACCGGCGACTATTTCTCGTGGTTGCGCAGCTGGGCATTTTTGCCATTTTAGGGCAGGCTTGACCGTAGCCTCCCACTGGGCACACGAGGACCTCAAAAGACTGTACATATTTCACGACCAGAGCCCTCAGAACCTCTTCCCAACCCCTCATGACCAGGCTATAGCCCACCGCCTCGTGATTATTTCACGCGCGCTCACTGGCATTTCTTGCCATTTTAGGGCAGGCCTCTAACCGTAGCTTCCCACTGGGCACACTAGGACCCCCGAAAAGATTGTACCCATTTCCGACAACCAGAGCCCCCGAAACACCCTCCCCAATCCCCGCGGACCAAAGGCTATAGCCCACCGGCCTCGGTGACTATTTCACGCGCTGCGCCGCTGGGCATTTCTTGCCATTTTAGGGCAGGCCTCTGACCGTAGCCTCCCACTGGGCACACGAGGACCCTCAAAAAATACTGTACCGATTTCCGACGCTCAGAGCCCATGAACGCCGCTCCCCAACCCCCGCGGACCAAAGGCTATAGCCCACCGGTCTCGGCGACTATTTCACGTGCGCGCTGACATTTCTTGCCATTTTAGGCAGGATTATGACCAGAGCCTCCCATCGGGCACACACGAGGACCCTCAATATGACTGTACCCTTTTCCGATGCTCAGAGCCCCAGAACGCCCCTCCCCAACCCCCGCGGACCAAAGGCTATAGCACACCAGTCTGATTATTTCACGTGCTGCGCCTGGCTGGACATTTCTGGCCATTTTAGGGCATGATTATGATCAGAGCCGCCCACTGGCACATGAGGACTGGCCGAAAAGGCTGTACCCATTTCCGACGCCCAGAGCCTCCAAACACTCCTCCCAACCCCTCATGGGACCAAAGGCTATAGCCCACCGCCTGGTTAGTATTTCACGCAGCCACTGGGCATTTCTTGCCATTTTAAGGCAGTGCCTCGACAGAGCTTCCCACTGGGCACACGAGGACCCTCGAAAAGACTGTACCCATTTCCGACGCCCAGAGCCCCCGAACGCCCCTCCCCAACCCCCGCCGACCAAAGGCTATAGCCCACCGGCCACGGCGACTATTTAACGCGCTGCGCCGCGGGGCATTTCTTGCCATTTTAGGGCAGGCATCTGACCCTAAACTCCCACTGCACACGAGGGCCCTAAAAGACGTACCCATTTCGATGCCCAGAGCCCTGTAACTTCCCTCCCAACCTCATGGACCAAAAGCTATAGCCCACCGGCCTCGCCGACAATTTCACGCGATGCGCCGCTAGGCATGTCTTGCCATTTTAGTGCAGGCTTCTGACCATAGCCTCCCACTGGGCACACGAGGACCCTCGAAAAGACTGTACCCATTTCCGACGACCAGAGCCCCCGAAACCCCCTCCCCAACCCCCGCGGACCAAAGGCTATAGCCCACCGGCCTCGGCGACTATTTCACGCGCTGCGCCGCTGGATATTTCTTGCCATTTTAGGGCAGGCTTCTGAGCTTAGCCTCCCACTGGGCACACGAGGACCCTCAAAAAGACTGTACCCATTTCCGACGCGCAGAGCCCCCGAACGCCCCTCCCTAACCCCCGCGGACCAAAGGCTATATCCCACCGGTCTCGGCGACTATTTCACGTGCTGCGCCGCTGGACATTTCTTGCCATTTTAGGCAGGCTTTTGACCGTAGCCTCCCACTGGGCACACGAGGACCCTCGAAAAGGCTGTACCCATTTCCGACGACCAGAGCCCCCGAAACACCCTCCGCAACCCCCGCGGACCAAAGGCTATAGCCCACCGGCCTCGGTGACTATTTCATGCGCTGCGCCGCTGGGCATTTCTTGCCATTTCAGGGCAAGCCTCTGACCGTAGCCTCCCACTGAGCACACGAGGACCCTCAAAAAGACTGATTTCGACGCCCAGAGCCCCGAACGCCGCCTCCCAACCTCATGACCAAAGGCTATAGCCCACCGCCTCGGCGATTATTTCACGCGCCATACCGCTGACATTTCTTGCCATTTTAGTGCAGCCTTCTGACCCTAGCCTCCCTCAGGGCACACGAGGACCCTCCAAAAGGCTTTACCCATTTCCGACTCCAGGGCCCGCGAACGCCCCTCCCCAACCCCCGCGGAAAGGCTATAGCCCACCGTCTGACTATTTCACGTGCTGCTTGGACATTTCTGCCATTTTAGGGCAGGCTTGACCAGAGCCTCCCATCAATCGGGCACACGATGACCCTCAAAAAGGCTGTACCCATTTCCGACCCACTGCCCCGAAAGACCCTACCCAACCCCTCAAGGACTGTGTTATAGCCCACCGTCTCTGCAGGACTATTTCACGCGCTGCGCTGGGAATTTCTTGCCATTTTAGGCAAGCCTCTCACCGTAGGCCTCCCACTCACACGAGGACCCTCGAAAAGTCTGTACCACCTCCGATGCCCAGAGCCCTTAACTTCCCATCGAACCCTCATGACCAAAGGCTATAGCCCACCGGCTATGATTATTTCACGCTACAAGGCCATTGGACATTTCTTGCCATTTTAGGGCAGGCTTCTGACCTTAGCCTCCCACTGGGCACACGAGGACCCTCCAAAATACTGTACCCATTTCCGACGCGCAGAGCCCCCGAACGCCCCTCCCCAACCCCCGCGGAAAGGCTATAGCCCACCAGTCTCGGCGACTATTTCACGTGCTGCGCCGCTGGACATTTCTTGCCATTTTAGGGCAGGCTTCTGACCGTAGCCTCCCACTGGGCACACGATGACCCTCGAAAAGACTTGTACCCATTTCATGACCAAGGCCCTCAAAGACCCTACCCAACCCCTCAAGGACTGTGTTATAGCCCACCGGGTCTTGTGACTATTTCACGCTGCGCTACCGCTGGCATTTCTTGCCATTTTAGGGCAAGCTCTCACCGTAGCCTCCCATCACACACGAGGACCCTCAAAAGTCTGTACCACTCGATGCCCAGAGCCCTTAACTTCCCCATCAACCCCTCATGACCAAAGGCTATAGCCCACCGGCCCCATGACAATTTCACGCGATGCGCACTGGCATTTCTTGCCATTTTAGGGCAGGCTTCTGACCGTACCCTCCCACTAGGCACACGAGGAGCCTCGAAAAGACTGTACCCATTTCTGATGACCAGAGCCCCCGAACCCCCCTCACCAAGCCCTGTGTCCCAACGGATATAGACCACCGGCCTCATGAGTATTTCATGCGCCTGGCTGGCATTTCTTATCATTTTAGGGCAGGCTTTTGACCGTAGCCTCCCACTGGGCACACGCGGACCCTCGAAAAAACTGTACCCATTTCCGACGCCCAGAGCCCCCGAACGCCCCTCCTCAACCCCCGCGGACCAAAGGCTATAGCCCACCGGCCTCAGCGACTATTTCACCTGCTGCACCGCTGGGCATTTCTTGCCATTTTAGGGCAGGCTTCTGACCGTAGCCTCCCACTGAGCACACTAGGACCCTCGAAAAGACTGTACATATTTATGACGACCAGAGCCCCCGAATCCCCTCCCCAGCCACCGCGGACCAAAGGCTATAGCCCACCGGCCTCGGTGACTATTTCACGCCACTGGCTGGCATTTCTTGCCAAGTTAGGGTCGGCTTCTGACCGTATCCTCGCCATGGTCACACTCGGTCCCTTGAAAACACTATCCCCATTTTTGATGCCCTGATACCCCTAACGCCCCTCCACAATCCCCGTGGACCTAAGGCTATAGTCCACCGCCTCGGTAGTATTTCACGCATGCGTCATTGGCATTTCTTATCATTTTAGGCAGGCTTTGACCAGAGCCTCCCACCGGGCACACGCGACCCTAAAAAACTGTACCCATTTCCGACACCTGTGAGCCCCCGAACGCCCCTCCTCAACCCTCATGACCAGCAGTAGCCCACCGCCTCTGACTATTTCACGTGTTGCGCTACTGGCATTTCTTGCCATTTTAGGGCAGGCTTCTGACCGTAGCCTCCCACCGAGCACACTAGGACCCTCAAAAGACTGTATATATTTATGACGACCTGTGAGCCCCCGAATCCCTCCCTCCCACCATGACCAAAGGCTATAGCCCACCGCCCTATGACTATTTCACGCACAAGGCCACTGGCATTTCTTGCCATTTTAGGGTAGGCTTGACCAGATCCTCCCACCGGGCACACTAGGACCCTTGAAAGACTGTACCCATTTCTGATGCCCAGAGCCCCCCAAACCCCCACCCCAAACCCCGTGGGCCAAAGGCGATAGTCCACCCGCCGCCGCGAGTATTTCACGCGCTGCGTCATGGCATTTCTTATCATTTTAGGCAGGCTTTTGATCAGATCCTCCCACTGGGCACACGCGACCTCAAAAAACTGTACCCATTTCCCGACGCCCAGAGCCCCGAACGCCCCTCCTCAACCCCTCATGACCAAAGGCTATAGCCCACCGCCTCAAGAACTATTTCACGCACAAGGCCACTGGTATTTCTTGCCATTTTAGGGCATGTGCCTCGATCAGAGCTCCCATCGGGCACACGAGGACCTCAAAAGACTGTGACTTATTTCCCACGCACTGAGCCCCTGAAACACCCCTCCCCAATCCCTCATGGGACCAAAGGCTATAGCCCACCGGCCCTGTGACTAATTCACGCTACTGTGTCACTGGGCATTTCTTGCCATTTTAGGGCAGCCTGACCAGAGCCTCCCACCGGGCACACGACGACTCTCAAAAGACTCAGACCCATTTCTGATGCCTAGAGCCCTGTAACTTCCCCAACCCCCGCTGGGACCAGTATTATAGCCCACCGGCCTCGTGACAATTTCACGCGATGCGCTGGCATGTCTTGCCATTTTACGTGTGCTTCGACCGTAGCCTCCCATCAAGGGCACACGAGGACCGGCCGAAAAGACTGTACCCATTTCTCGACGACTGCATCCTCAAAACCCTCCCTAACCCCGTGGTCCAAAGGCTATAGCCCACCGGCTGGCGATTATTTCACGCTGCGCCATTGGCATTTCTTGCCATTTTAGGGCATGTGCTTCTGACCGTAGCCTCCCACTGGGCACACGAGGACCCTCGAAAGGCTGTACATATTTCCATGACCAGAGCCCTCAAACCCTCCCCAACCCCCGCAGAATCAAAGGCTATAGCCCATGTGCCTCAGGATTATTTCACGCCACTGGCCTGGGTATTTCTTGCCATTTTAGGTAGGCCTCTGACCGTAGCTTCCCACTGCACCCGAGGACCTCGAAAAGACTGTACCCATTTCCGACGCCCAGAGCCCCGAACTGCCTCTTCCCAACCCTCCGATCAAAGGCTATAGCCCACCGCCTCATGGCGATTATTTCACGCGCCATGCCATTGGTATTTCTTGCCATTTTAGGGCAGGCCTCTCACCATAGCCTCGCACTGGGCACATGAGGAGCCTCGAAACGACTGTACCCATTTCCGACACCCAGATCCCCCGAACCCCCCACCCCATTCCTCGCGGACCAAAGGCTATAGCCCACCGGCCTCGGTGACTATTTCACGTATACGCTGGACATTTCTTGCCATTTTAGGGCAGTGATTATGACTGTAGCCTCCCATCAAGCACACGAGACCTCGAAAAGGCTGTACCCATTTCCGACGACTCGTAACCTCCAAACACCCTCCCCAACCCCGCAGACTAAAGGCTATAGCCCACCGCCCTTGTGACTATTTCACGCGCTGCGCCGCTGGGCATTTCATATCATTTTAGGGCAGGCTTTTGAACCTATCCTCACACCTGGCACAAGCGGACCCTCTAATACAACTGTACCCATTTCCGACGCCCAGAGCCCACGAACGCCCCTCCTCAAGCCCCGTGGACCAAAGGCTATAGTCCACCGGCCTCAAGAATTATTTCACGCGGCCACCATTGGTATTTCTTGCCATTTTAGTGGCAGTGCCTCGATCAGTAGCTCCCATCGGGCACACGAGGACCCTCAAAAGACTGTACTTATTTCCGACGACTGTGAGCCCCTGAAACACCCTCCCCAATCCTCATGGACCAGGCTATAGCCCACCGCCCTTGGTGACTAATTCACGCTACTGCGTCATGGGCATTTCTGCCATTTTAGGGCAGCCTCGACCGTAGCCTCCCACCGGGCACACGACGACTCTCGAAAAGATCAGACTCCATTTCCTCGATGCCCAGAGCCCTGTAACTTCCCCCAACCCCTCTGGACAGTATTATAGCCCACCGCCTTGATGACAATTTCACGCGCGCGTCACTGGCATGTCTTGCCATTTTACGGCAGGCTTCTGACTGTAGCCTCCCATCACACGAGACCGTCAAAAGACTGTACCCATTTCCGACGACCAGATCCCTCAAAACCCCCTCCCTAACCCCCGTGGTCCAAAGGCTATAGCCCACCGTCAAGGCGATTATTTCACGCACACTGGCATTTCTTGTTATTTTAGGGCAGGCTTCTGACCGTAGCCTCCCACCTGGGCACACGAGGACCTCGAAAAGGCTGTACATATTTCCATGACCAGAGCCTCAAACCCCTCCCCAACCCCCGCAGAATAAAGGCTATAGCCCATGTGCCTCAGGACTATTTCACGCGGCTGCTGGTATTTCTTGCCATTTTAGGGTAGGCCTCTGACTGTAGCTTCCCACTGGCACCCGAGGACCCTCGAAAAGACTGCACTCCATTTCCGACGCCCAGAGCCCCGAATCGCCTCTTCCCAACCCCCGCCGATCAAAGGCTATAGCCCACTGCCTCGGCGATTATTTCACGCACAAGGCCACTGGCATTTCTTGCTATTTTAGGGCAGGCCTCTGATCAGTAGCCTCCCACCTGGGCACACGAGACCCTCAAAAGACTCAGACTCCATTTCCGACGCCCAGAGCCCCGAACGCCGCCTCCCAACCCCTCGGGCCAAAGGCTATAGCCCACCGCCTCATGATTATTTCCACGTATACGCCGCTGACATTTCTTGCCATTTTAGGGCAGGATTATGACCGTAGCCTCCCATCACACGAGACCCTCGAAAAGGCTGTACCCATTTCCGACGACTGTAACCTCCAAACACCCTCCCAACCCCGCAGACTAAAGGCTATAGCCCACCGCCTTGGTGATTATTTCACGCGCTGCGCCTGGCTGGGCATTTCTTGCTATTTTATGGCAGGCATCTGATCAGAAGCTCCCATCGGGCACACGAGGACCTCGAATGACTGTACCCATTTCCGACGCCTGAGCCCCTCGAACGCCCCTCCCCAACCCTCATGGATCAAAGGCTATAGCCCAATCGGTCTCCATGACTATTTCATGTGCTGCGCCACTGACATTTCTTGCCATTATAGGGCATGATTATGACCGAGCCTCCCACTGCACACGAGGACCTCGAAAAGGCTGTACCCATTTCCGACGTCCAGAGCCTCCGAAACACCCTCCCCAACCCTCGCAGACCAAAGCCTATAGCCCACCGGCCTTGGTGACTATTTCACGCGCGCACTGGCTACATTTCTGCCATTTTAGGCAGGCCTCGACCGTAGCTTCCCATCGGGCACACGAGGACCCCTCGAAAAGACTGTACCCATTTCCACGACTGTAGCTTCCAACGCCCTCCCAACCCCTCACGACCAAAGGCTATAGCGCACTGCCTCGCGAATATTTCACGTGTTGCGCTGGTATTTCTTGCAATTTTAGAGCAGGCCTCGATCAGACTCCCACGGGCACACGAGGACCCTCGAAGATCAGTACTCCATTTCTGATGCCCAGAGCCCTTAACTTCCCTCCCAACCCACGCTGGACCAAAGGTTATAGCCCACCGGCCTCGCTGACAATTCTCACTGGGCATGTCTTGCCATTTTAGTGCAGGCTTCCTGACCGTAGCCTCCCACTGGGCACACGAGGACCTCGAAAGACTGTACATATTTCCACGACTGAGCCCCAAACCCTCCCCAACCCCTCAAGGCCCAAAGGCTATAGCCCACCGCCCTTGGTGATTATTTCACGCTACTGCGCCATGGCCATGCCATTTTAGGGCAGGCCCCTGACCGTAGCTTCCCACTGGGCAGACGAGGACCCTCGAAAAGATTGTACCCATTTCCGACGCTCAGAGCCCCCGAACGCCCCTCCCAACCCTCAAGGGACCAGCATTATAGCGCACTGCCCTGTGACTATTTCACGCGCTATGACGCCATGCTTTTTGCCATTTTAGGCCAGGCCTCTGACCGTAGCTTCCCACTGGGCACACGAGGACCCTCGAAAAGACTGTACCCATTTCCGATGCCCAGAGCCGCGGAACCCCCCTCCCCAACGCCTCACGACCAGGCTATAGCCCACCGCCTTGTGACTAACTCCACGCCATTGGCATTTCTTGCCATTTTAGGCAGGCCTCGACCGTAGCCTCCCATCGACAACCGAGGACCATCAGAAGACTGTACCCATTTCCGATGACCAGAGCCCCCGAAACCACCTCCCCAACCCCCGCGGACCAAAGGCTCTAGTCCACCGGCCTCGGCGATTATTTCACGCACTGCGCCGCTGGGTATTTCTTATCATTTTAAGGCAGGCTTCTGACCGTAGCCTCCCACTGGGCACACGAGACCCTCAAAAGACTGTACCACCTCCAAACCCAGCCCCCAAACCCCTCCCCAACCCCGCAGACCAAAGGCTATAGCCCACCGGCCTCACATTATTTTATGCGTCATACTGGTATTTCTTGCCATTTTAGGGCAGGCCTCTGATCAGAATCCTCCCACTGGGCACACGAGGACCTCGAAAGACTGTACATATTTCATGACCAGAGCCCCAAACCCCTCCCCAACCCTCATGGGACCAAAGCATTATAGCCCACTGCCTCGCCGACACTTTCACGCGATGCGCTGGCAAGCATGTCTTGCCATTTTAGTGTGTGCTCCGACCGTAGCCTCCCACTGGGCACACGAGGACCCTCGAAAGACTGTACATATTTCCGACCACTGTGAGCCCCTCAAACCCTCCCCAACGCCCGCCGACCAGCACTATAGCCCACCGCCTTGGTGACTAATTCACGCGCGCGCTACTGGGCATTTCTTGCCATTTTAGGCAGGCCTGACTGTAGCCTCCCACCGGGCACACGAGGACCTCAAAAGACTGTACCCATTTCCGACGCCCAAAGCCCTCAACGCCGCCTCCCAACCTCATGGACCAAAGGCTATAGCCCACCGCCTGGCGATTATTTCACGCATGCGCCTACTGGACATTTCTTGTTACATTTTAGGCAGGCTTGACCGTAGCCTTCCCACCTGGTGCACTAGGACCTCGAAAAGACTGTACCCATTTCCGACGACAAGAGCCTCCAAGCACCCTCCCCAACCCCCACTTGACCAAGGCTATAGCCCACCGCCTTGGTGACAGTTTCACAAGGCCACTGCGTTTTTGCCATTTTAGGGCAGGCCTCTGACCGTAGCTTCCCACTGGGCACACGAGGACCCTCGAAAAGATTGCACCATTTCCGCGCCCAGAGCCCCGAACGCCTCCCCAACCCCCCTGGGACCAGCATATAGCCCACCGCCTCGGTGACTATTTCACACGCTGCGACGCTGCTGCTATTTTAGGGCAGTGCTCGAATCGTAGCTTCCCACTGGGCACACGAGGACCTCGAAAAGACTGTACCCATTTCCCATGCCCAGAGCCCCGAACGCCTCTCTCCCAACGCCCGACCAGGCTAGTAGCCCACCGCCTCGTGACTAATTCACGCGCGCCATTGGCATTTCTTGCCATTTTAGGCAGGCTCTGATCGTAGCCTCCCACTGGGCACACGAGGACCCTCGAAAAGACTGTACCCATTTCCGACGACCAGAGGCCCCCCAACCCCCCCCCCCAACCCCCTGCAGACCAGCTATAGCCCACCGCCTGCGGACTATTTTATGCGCTGCGTCACTGGTATTTCTTGCCATTTTAGGGCAGGCCTGATCAGAATCCTCCCACCTGGGCACACGAGGACCTCAAAAATCCACATATTTCCGACGACTCAGAGCCCTCTAAACACCCTCCCCAACCTCATGGACTCAAAGGTTATAGCCCAACGTCAGGATTATTTCCACGCACAAGCGCCATTGGTGTTTTTTGCCATTTTAGGTGCCTCGACCGTAGCTTCCCACCTGGGCACACGAGGACCTCGAAAAGATTGTACCCATTTCCCGACGCCAGAGCCCCGAACGCCCTCCCCAACCCCTCGCTGGGACTAAAGGCTATAGCCCACTGCCTCGGTGACTATTTTCACGCTACCGCGACGTACTTGGCTGCTTTTTTGCAATTTTAGTGGCAGGCTCGACGTAGCTTCCCACTGGGCACACGAGACCCCCGAAAAGACTGTACCCATTTCCGATGCCCGTGAGCCCCTAACGCCTCTCCCCAACCCCTCATGACCAAAGGCTATAGCCCACCTGCCTCGGTGACTATTTCACACGCCACTGACGTTTTTTGGCCATTTGTGCAGGCTCGACGAGTTTCCCACTGGGCACACGAGACCTCGAAAAGACTGTACCCATTTCCGATGCCTGTGAGCCCCGAACGCCTCCCCAACGCCCGCCGACCAGCATAGCCCACCGCCTGGATTAATTCACGCTACAGGCGTCATTGGCATTTCTTGCTATTTTAGGGCAGGCCTCGATCAGTAGCCTCCCACCGGGTACACGAGGACCCTCAAAAGACTGTACCCATTTCCGATGCCCAAA